>JAANBC010000317.1:0-36493 GCA_014621405.1 Stylonectria norvegica
AGATCCCCGTTACCCCTTGCCAATGGCCATTGTAGAACTGAATAAATGCACTCCGGCTGCGTTGCGTTAGCTTCCATTACGTGTGCACGAATACACGAACAGTATGCAACTTGTTATGTGCATCCAGCCTGCAGACAGGCACAGGACCCTTAGGTCACAGATGCACTTGACCAGTGGTAGTAGGTAAGTTGTGTATTCCTACGGTTATAAGTAGTATTAGTAGTAGGTAAACCGTAACTCCAATCCATCGACTACTGTAGGTCCAGCAAGCTTGTCGAATCCATCGTCCAGTTTCAAGAATGCCAAAAGCTCCAGTACATCTCTGTACCACCACTAAAATCCGCGGCGCCTACTCCAGCAAATGGGTCTCCGCCTATCATTGTGTGCAGCAGGTTATACATCTCTCTCCGGGCAACATCTTGACTTGGAGTCGCCGCCTGCGGCTCGGCTTCCATGGCTCTTTGATGTCCCATGGACTCGATTCCGGGTACCTGGCTGTAATTCAACGGGGACCCATCAGAGCCAGCGCAAGCGAGTGAGCGACCGCCCTGAGCTTGGTCCGAGTCCGCTTTGGGCATTGCGCGGGTCATCTCATCTTCTGGGTTTGTACTGTTACCCCGATCGTCATCCTTGTCGATACTCAGTTCGCCGCCGTCAATGGACACCCTTTGTGCTGCGGTAAGCTGGTCTTGCAGCCACCTGAATGTTCCGGGGCGAGCAACTCACGTTGATGAACGTTGACCAAAACTTGATAGATAGGTCTGCTGGTCATGCTTGTGTGATGCTTTGTCGTCCGGTGATGGAGGGCCCGTGCTCGAACCGATTGTGAGAGCCCAAGAAAGCTCGCTCTGGTGGTGCACAGCTATTGAGCCCATAGTGAATGGAAGTAGACTTGAGGGGAGCAGACGCCTAGTGTTGTAGAACGTAGCCGAGGTGGACTTTTCGAATGAGCGTAGCCGAGGTGAGCTGTTTTATTGAGCGACAAATTGTGACATTTAAACCCTGCCACGGGGCGCTCCAGTAAACGGCTTCGGTATTCTCATTTACGCAAGGTGATCAAAATTTATTCCTCCTAGCTCCCAGTCCCAGAGAGTCGGCGATCGCGGAGTCGCTCGAGGAGCAAACCGTGACGCTAATGAATGACTGGCGTCCTCCCTCGTCACGACTCTCGGAGATGTGAACTCCGGCGACGGATGCGTCGTCAAATTGCATAGTTTATCGAGCACCTGGTCGACCAACGTTTAATATCTACAGTAATGCATATCAAATCTCGGGGACGGGAACTGGGCCCGTCTTGAACTTGACGCCCAATTCGTCCGCGACTCTGATACAAATTTCCCGTACCATTTCTATCTCCTCCCTTCTCGCGCCATTGAACAACATGCCCTTCATGTGATTGCCTACCTGCTCCTGGCAATCGATCCCGATGAGACAAGACACAATCACCTGGCCAGTCTCCAAGTCATTGAGAATCTTGTCAAACGAAAAAATGTGCCCGTACAGCAGATCTGCAATTTTGCAAACAAAGATTAGTACGCCCCGTAATAAGCCGTGGCGGGGATCTCGATAGGAAGTCCGATGCCTTACCGACTGCGATGTGATAATAATCTGGGGAAGCTTTGATAGTCGCAGACGGGTCGAAATTTGCGTTGGGGCCATATATTCTCTTGTTGAAGGCTCTCCCACGGGAAATGGCAATTTCGGAGGTGTCGTCTTTACGGTACCATGTATCGTCGTGCAGCTCTTTGGGCACGACGGCTGCCAATGCTCGAAGGGCGTTTCCCGTCTATTCGAAATCAACACATGTCTAGAGTGGCTTGATCTGTCCACCATGTTGTCGGCGGAAGACTGGCTAGGACATGATGCTGACCTTCGCTGCACCTTGGATGCCACAAACTTTGGTTAATGCTTCTCGGATCTTGCGCGTCTCTTCAAACTGTTCGTCCTTGGGTATATGATGTTTTAATAAGATCTCGTAGAAACTTGGGACTTCTTCCGGGTAGTTCAGAGCTGCTAGAGCGACTATGACGGATATGTACCACTTGACGCGTGGAAACGGCTTACCCAGGGTGGCGAGCGATTTGACGAATTCTTCATTGAAGATTGCCATACTGGATTGCTGATACGACTTTTGCTGATCTGCGTAGCTCCCATAGCATGGTTCTACGACGGAATCGGCGATTTTATCAGGCGAAGTGGGCGGAGGTGTCATCACCGCCAGCAAAAAGCCCTTCGCCGGCGAATGCAACGCACTGTATTTCTAAGTTACTAGAGCACAAGTCTCAAGTGTGATTTGCGCTGAAGGTGTGTTGCATTTGGGCCATAGGCGCATGATCAACGCATTTTTGCTATTGTTTCGGGGCAAATACAATCGTACCACGCAGCCGTGCCGAGGGTGATAGATTAAACATTGACCTACCGACCCAGGGGCCAGAAGTCACAAGAAGCTAGCTAAGGTGCCGGCGAACCGAAGACCGGAACTCCGGAGGCATGACAACTCACTATGAAAGGCACCAGACAGTATCAGTCTCGGCAGTTGGCCCATTTATCTGGAGTCCACCCGGAGAACCAGTGGCAGCGTGAAAGAAGTCCGAGCCTGGAGATACTTCTTCTTTACGAGGTTTACCTAAAAGTAGATTGTTTGAACTGCAGAGGTGCAACGGTAACACTCTGCATCATCAGCCCTTAACGGTACAATCTGTTATCGATTCAGCCTGAAATCACAAACATGACCATCATGAAGCGGCAGTACCTTGTGCAGGATGCACCCATGGGCGCGCGGCGGCCTCTTCGCATCGTCTGTATCGGCGCTGGCTACTCAGGCTTGATGATGGCTATCATAGTCCAGCAGAGAATGCAAGGCCGGAACATTGACTTCAAGGTATTCGAGATGAACGACGATCTTGGCGGAACTTGGCTCGTCAACCGGTGTGTACTTGTTTCCATACGCGGCACGCGAGTCGCAGGCCCTATACTAACAACACGATTAGCTATCCTGGCTGCGCCTGTGACATTCCCGCGCATAATTATGCCTACAGCTTTGCGCCAAATCCAGCATGGCCGGATTACTACGCTACTTCAGCTCAAATTCACCAGTATATGAAGGATGTTTCGGCCAAGTACGATTGCGACAAATTGTTTCACTACCAGCACCAAGTGACAGGGGCAATCTGGGATGAGTTAACGCAAAAGTGGAACCTGAATATTCGCGACCTCAGCAAAAAGCTGGATTTCTCCGAGAGTTGTGACATTTTGATCAATGCTAGTGGAGTGCTAAAGTAAGACTACTCAAACGCTCTGCGTGGCGATTCAGGGGTTCCCGCGACTAACAATTACCAGCAACTGGCGATGGCCTTCCATCCCTGGGCTGGAGAAGTTCAAGGGAGCACTCATGCATTCGGCTGAATGGGACGAAGAGTACCAGTTCACCGATAAGCGTGCTGCAGTAATTGGAATTGGATCGTCTGGAATACAGATCCTACCGGAAATCGCCAAAGGTTTGTGGGGAAATTCCCACCGTCAGCTTGCGAATGGAGCTAATCAGACCATAGTTGCGGCTCATGTCACTTGTTTTGCACGCTCCGAAACTTGGATAACACCAAAGAGCGTTGCAGAGCCCACAGAGACCGACCCTGCCGTTGACGCGTCCTACAGGTACGAGCCGCATGAAATAAAGAGATTTGAAGAAGACCCCGAATATCTATTGGCGCATCGTCGGAACCTTGCTGATCGCCGGATTATTGAATTCAAATACTCCATGGCAGACAAGAGCAGTCAAAAGGCCACCTACGACATATTCAAGCAAAGCATGATCGATCGACTGGGCGATTCGGACAAGGGTAGAGACATTGCAAAAATGCTGATACCAAAATTCCCTGTTGGATGTCGGCGTCTGACACCTGGGCCGGGGTTTCTCGAAGCCCTAATGCGGGACAACGTCACAACCGTTTGGGATAACATCAGCTCCGTGGACGAGACTGGAATTGTGACGAAAGATGGTCAGCACATAGACTTGGACGTTATCTGCTGCGCTACCGGTTTCGATACCACGTTTCGACCACGCATCCCCCTCAAGGGGAGACAAGGACTGGACCTTGCCGAGAAGTGGACGGATGGAGAGCCAGAGGCCTATTTTGGAACCACCGTTCCCGGCTTTCCAAACTACTTCTGTTAGTTACCTATGACAACCAGGCGGGCAACCGTTGTATCTGACATGACGATCACAGGTTTCATCGGCCCCAACTCACCCATATCAAATGGTTCTCTGGTACAAGCAATCCAAGCAACTGGTATCTACATCTACAGCTGCATCGACAAAATCCAGACTGAGGGCATAGCAAGCATGGAAGTCAAGCAGGATGCAACGGATGATTACAACGAGCATGCTCAGGAGTTTCTCAAAGCAACCGTTTGGGCAGGACCCTGCTCTAGCTGGTACAAGCGTGGCACTAAGGACGGTCGGATTGTCGGTGTCTATCCGGGAAGTGCCTTTCAGTTCGTGGAAGCAATGAGGCGACCTCGGTGGGAAGACTATAAATATTCACAGACATCCGGAGCGACTGCGAATCGGTTCACTTATCTAGGCAATGGATTTACGCGGAGGGAGGCAAGAAGCGGTAGCGTCGCAGATACTCAGACGTTGGATTTCGATGAGTATTGGACACTCATGAAACTCCCTGATATATACGAATAGATGTAATACTTCGGTTCTGTAAATTTGAGGAGACAGACGATGGAGCTGCGGACAAGCTTCGTATGTAGTTGAACAGTTTGGTTACCAAAAGTCTATATGTGACACGGTGATTGTCATACCGTGAGCTCATCTCGTGGTATTTGAGAGATAGAACTGCCTATATAAGCTCAGCTCATCGTGGCTCGGCCGCGTGACGTAAGAGTGGCAACTGTTTTGGTCGCTCAAGGAACAAGTGAACAGCTTGGCGGCTGTCGATGACATGGAACGAGCAAGTAGTCAAGTACCCTTGAGAATGTCTATTTATCATTAAGTGACAGGCATGTCATTCTACTTCGGATCCACTCCCAGGTGTCCTGGAGGCATAGTTTCGCCTCATTGCTCCCCATTACAATAAATCCATGAACCGCCCCTGGATAAAATTTTGTCACAGCACTTCCTCCTGCGATCACCCACCTCGCACTCATAAGAACAGTGTCGTCTTGCAGCGGATCCCCTGAGCCGCAGGTGAAGATTGCTGGGGGAAGGCGTCCCCTTAAAGACTGAAGGTTTTCGTAAAGGGGCGAGATGCTCGGAGACTTGAGATCTTGTGTAGAATGAAGTGGAGCGAAAGCGTCTATGAACTTCTTCAATGATCTCAGCGGTAGTATGGGAGCATTGGAAAGCGCGTATGCGCTCGGTAAGAGGGTGAGATCGTAGACGCCAAAATGGAGAAGCAGACCGCCAGAGAGGACGAAATCCTGGTGTTTGTGAAGGAGGTGGAAGGCAGTTAAGACGGAGAGGTGAGCTCCCGCCGACTATTGCTGAAGTAAGCTTGAATCCGAGATGGCATTTCAGAGTAGAGGATGAATGAGAAGGCGGAGTGTGTGAGACAACTGTAATGGTATCGCTTCGGAACCGGGCTGAAAGAGCTCGGTCGAGGCAATGTGTAGTGACTACATTTCCAATGAAGGTCTTGGAATGTACGTACCTCACCACCAATAAATCTTAGGGGGCCGCCGTACTCCTGCTCGCCGTATTTCACAAGATATTCCGCGACGTCAAAACAGTCCTGAGGACCGGCTGGGAAAGGGTGCTCGGGGGCCAGTCGATAGCCTACACTGATGACAGCACATCCGCTGGCTTCCGCGTAGCCTTCCAGTAAAGAATCAAACATTGTGTGCGTATTGAGTACCCATCCGCCACCATGAAAGTGTAGTATCACGCCGTTGGTGGAAGCTCCCCGACAGTTGGCGGTGCTTGGGTAGAGAAGTCGACATGCTATCACGCGACCATCTTCACGGGATGGGATGATTATATTTCTGCCTTGATCTAGTACTTTTGGCAGCGGGAAAGCTGTCTTACCCTGCAGGCGCATTTGACGATACTCGGAAGCTCCGATCTGTAACAACCTATGTTATGGACAGGAATTCCTCAAAGTAAAATTTGGATTGTTGAGGACATACGTCATACCATTCTGGTTCACAACTCAACAGGTCCAACTCTTGATTGATCTTTCGAGTGTTTTCGGAGACATTGACAGGATCAAACTTGGCTGCGTCGAAAGTAACGTCGGATATGAGAGCCATGATCTTGAATTGGCTGCTTAGGTCGGCAACTGTGCGAGTTAATCTCAAGCGCTTGATTCTGTAAGCTATATCTGTTCAACGTATTAAACGATGAATGAAAGTCTATCTATTCACAGGCGTCACACATGGCAGGTGACAAGTTTGGGTCATTGACTTTACTGAACTCGGATTACCATATCCCAGTAGGCAGGCATGGTGCTAGTGTCAGAGGATCGCCGGGACTAGGACTCGCCAGTCGGACAATGGATCGCCGGACCGCCGCCTAGTAGGCGAGGGCTCAATTATGAACCTACCGAGCAGCTCATATTCGGCTTCGCTACAAGAGACCTCGGCCATAGCAGAGCTCTCTCAAGGGGGGAAGTAGAGACGTTGTCGATTGTGGGAACCTCGGCCCCTTCTAGTCAAGTATTACGAACCATGACAAGTTCGTGAGAATCTCGCCCCAAGTCACAATTCTCTCACCCTTGCATTTGCACGTGGCCTGTCGATTTATATCCAAGTCCTGCATTGTCGTTTCCTCGCCTTCTTTCACCCTAAGCCGTGATTTCGCTACCACGCCTAGCAAGGCTAAGAGAGGTGGAAGCTTCCACATCGTCCAGGTCAATATGCCATCAACATCGAAATATGCCACATTCGAGGTACCCGAGGTCGACCTTTGGACATTTATGTTTGAGAGGAAAGACAAAGGATTCCGTGATGAACAGGGTTAGTCGCTTCTAAGCGAGCAGCAGGCGAACAACTGAGATGGCCATAGCCATTTGGCAATGGGAGACATCGTTGCCATTTTGTTCCTTTTCGCGTCTCGGCGAAAGCTAACAATGTTATACCTAGTCATCTATGTTGACTCGGAGACAAACCGTTCTTATACCTACGCTCAAGTCAAAACCGTTGCCATCAAATTCGGGCAAGGTCTCCGCGACATGTGGGCGTGGCGTAAAGGGGACGTCCTTGCGCTCTTCACGCCTAATTCCATCGACACTCCCGCCATAATGTGGGGATGTCATTGGGCTGGTGGTGTTATATCGCCCGCCAACCCACTGTATACTGTCAAAGAGCTGGCCTTTCAGCTCAAAGATTCCGGAGCGCGGGCGATTGTCACTCACAAAGACTACTTTGCAGTAGCGTTGCAAGCGGCCGACATCGCGGGAATTGACAAAGACAAAGTGATCCTGCTAGGAGAAGAGAGGGACTTGACGGGGCCGAGCAAGCATTTCACAAGCATAAGCTCCTTGGCGGCCTCAAAACAGAAGAAGGTGGCGGTCAATTCTGATACAGATCTTGCGTTTCTCGTTTACTCTTCAGGCACGACAGGTATAAAAACACCCCATTGTTCAAAGTTTCAGATGATTAGATAATTGACGTTTCTCCAGGCCTACCAAAAGGTGTCATGCTCACACACCGCAACATCGCATCCAATATTTTGATGATCACCGCCGGCGAGGGTGGCAATCTCAAGAACTCAGGTGGTCATGACGGCCAAGGTGACAAATGCTTAGGTTTCCTCCCATTCTTCCATATCTACGGTCTTACCTGTCTCATCCACAAAGCTCTGTACACGGGTGTCCAGCTTGTCGTTATGGCCAAGTTTGACCTTGAAAGGTTCTGTCAAGTTATCGAAAAGCACAAGATAACGTTTATCTACCTCGTTCCGCCGACCATTCTTACCCTCACAAAACATCATATCGTTGATAAGTACGACCTGAGTAGTGTTAAAATGGTTAGTTCGGGCGCCGCTCCACTGACGCGGGAACTTGTCCAAGGCCTGCACAAGCGGCTTGGCTTCAAGGTCAAACAGGGCTATGGTCTTTCCGAGACGAGCCCTACTACGCACTTGCAGCCGTGGGAAGAGTGGGACAAAAGCATCGGTAGCGTAGGAAAGCTGCTGCCAAATCAGACGACGAAGTTCATGTCACCAGATGAGAAAGAGGTTCCAGCTGGCCAGGTTGGAGAGCTGTGGATCAAAGGTCCGAACGTCTTCAAGGGATATTGGAAGAACGAAGAGAGTACGAGAAATGCTCTGACAGAAGATGGCTTCTTCAAAACTGGAGACGTAGGATACGAGGATGGAAACGGCAACTTCTATATTACGGAGCGCATTAAAGAACTCATCAAGTACAAGGTCAGTTGCATGCACATCCCGCTTTCACTCCAAGACAATGGACCTAACGTATATGCTAGGGGTTCCAAGTTGCCCCCGCCGAACTCGAAGGCACCCTCATCGACCACCCAGACATTGAAGACGTTGGTGTTATTGGCATATACGACAAGGAGCAGGCAACTGAGGTCCCTCGGGCATATTGTGTCCTGAGAAGGGGCGTCAAATCACACGGTAAAGAGCAGGCAATTTCCAAGTGGCTGGCTAGCAGAGTTGCACATCACAAGAGGCTAAGGGGTGGCGTAATCTTTGTTGAAGAGATTCCCAAAAGTACAGCAGGGAAAATCCTCAGGAGAGTCTTAAAAGACATGGCTCGGAATGACAAGACTAAGGCCAAACTGTAATCGAATAGAAACAGTTTCATTCACCTAGATCATGGCATCTCTCTTTGGGGGTATAGCGCCAATAAGGGATTGAGCCTGTAGACTTAGAATACGATTGATATAAATTCAACTCGCGACCCGATGTGCCAAGTGCATTGCGTGCTAGGTTATGCTTTAATCAATGAGCTTGTTCATCCGACAGCGGTCTTCCAGTGGGCAAACTGAATGAAAGCCCGCAGCCTCCATTTGATAGTCAATTGTCTCTAATCATTTCTTTTGCTTCACCGACGGGTTCAATAGCCCCGACCTACTGGTCATGAACGTGGTATTATCACTGTGCTATCTAGAGAGTGCCACCTACCCGTTTGCCTCTCAGTGTGCCGACAATAGCTTTCTTATGACGTAAACTCTTGTCCAAGACTCCGACGTGGCTTGCATCCATGCGACTTGCAGGATCAAGACCCCCAGGCTGCCTACTGTTCTACTCCTGGATCCAGCAGCATCGTGTGGGACCGTTGAACAGATTTGTCAGAATCACTACCCACCAGTACATTACATGGTCACAATCATCCCCTTGGCGATTTAACGAGACGTCCCCTTATGTGGCGAGAAACTTGAATAACTGAGAAAGATCACATGTAAGATAAATTGCATGACAATTGCTCGACCACGACGGGATGAGTAGTATTACTCAAGATACCTATGTTCTACAACATGTTTCCGAGACCCCGTCAGTCTTTTTATGGGCACAGAGTCTACCTGCAACTCGATTTACGAAGAGACTTCAAAAAATGGCCTGAATGTTTGGCGGCGAAGCGACAGCGCCGGTGAAAACCAACGGTGACGATGAAACAAAGAAAGTCCAGCGACTAAGTTTTTCGCATGTTTCGGATAGATTTCTGAGATCGAAAAGCTCCCCAATGGTCACTCCCCACCCAGAGAGCAGTACTGGGTGCAGCATACCAAAGTCTGGATCCGCAGGGGCTTTCTGTGCGTCAGCGACGAGCCGTGTAGATAGGCGTCAATGGACTTACGAGTGCATTCAAAAGCCGGGTTATCGGCTGCGACGGCTGCAAACTGATTCTGCCAAAGCCATTCGGCGACTTCTCTGGATTGTGCAAGCCCCGGCCATTTGTGATTTGTCGCGTACGCCACCTTTTCCTCGCGAGTCAACTGTGAATAAGCTTCCACAAAGCCTATCTAATTAGCAGGAAAGAAAAGGGGATCATCATCGGTTGAATCTTACCAGTCTTAATAATAAGTAAGTCACCTGTTCGGGAAGAGATTCTCGACTCTTCTGCTATTGTCTTGACTTCCTTCAGTGTGATGGGATGAGTGCTGAGACGATCATAGTTAACACCATTTTTTCGTGCCCAGGTATCGTAGTCGATCAGCACGCCTCTGCCTGCAATACCTCGTTTCGCCCAAGCGTCGATACCATTCACGCTGCTATCAGCGCTACTGTGGATGTCGTCTTGGGTAACGCTAGCCAGTCCACGAATCAGCATTCATTGGCAATGTGTGACAGTGCTACAACATACCCGTTGTAGAACTTGGCTTCTTTTTGATAGGCAAAGTGTCGAAAGCTGTCCCACTGGCTGCTTCCCTGGGTGTTGAACGTAATCTACCCCATGTGTCAGTAAATAATTTGGCTTGAGCTGATTGCTGAACTTGCAATATCGTCATTGATAATACGTGGCGATTTATTGTGCATGCGGTGCTCAAAGTCGCACCGTCCCAGAAACGATGGTTGAATGAAGTCCAAGGGCAAACTACAGTACTCTTGTCAGCATAATGCCTCAACACCACTACTGCCTTCACTAGACAGGGATGCATACTTAAGTCCTACACGAACACCACATTGTATTTCTTCTTTGACGGTTTGGAGGACAAGGTCATCGGTTAGATGATTAAGAGCGCCCAACGATGGATCTTTCCACAGGCCCCAGGCTGAATACGGAGGGTCGCCTTCTTGGAGTGGCAGGTCTTCAAATCTCGGGGTCGCTGAATGATTCGACATAGTTTCCGATATGTAAGGAAGGACTAGGATTATTTGGAGAGCAAGAAGTGCCGTGCAATTCAGCTGCTCACGATGGATTTGGAATGGAAGACATCATTGTCTACGGATGCGACAACACCGGAGGCTCGGACACTCCGGAGATATCAACGCCGCCAGAAGTGGGTCCGGAAGTGGGTCCGGAAGTCGCCGTGACACCCGGGACTCCGAGTGAGTGGGATAAAGGATAATTCAGAAGAAGAAGTTACGCCGAAGAGAGACTTTCAGATCGCATCAATATTATTGAATTAGGCAAAGAAACTATGGCGCCCGGGCTTATCCTTCTTTATGTTGCCGTGTCAAACGATGAGGCGCTGCCACGGTGGCATGCGGAACTGCAAAAAATACCAGGCATGGTCACAGTTCGTAAACTAATCGCAACTGATATTGTCGACCTGTCGAGACCTTATCGAGATTCGTACGATGTCGAAGTCACAGACACGAAGCTCATCACCGAAGAAGTTCTAAAGCTGCTCATGGCCGCTGCCGGTTCTGCTATTTCTCGGTGGGACGCTCATGTCTACAGCCAAATCTCAGCCGAGGCAAAAGAGAACATCGACTTGAAAGCATACCCCCCAACAAACACGGAATTGATACAAGTCGGCATGTCACCCACCCCTGAATCAACCCAAGACTACCATGCTTGGTTCGACGAAGAACACCTGGAGATGCTGGCAGACGTTCCGGGATGGAGGACTGGACATCGATTTGAGTGGATCCGAAGTGCTGGAAACGGCGATGAAACAGCATCGCCCTTTATGTCGGCACACACATATGCTGAAGTGAGCGGATTAGGGGGCGACATCTGGAGAAAGTCAATTGAGACACCATGGACCAAGAAAGTGCTCGCAAACTTGAATGCACCAACTCATAGGAGGGCGTGGAAGTTCGTTCCACTCAACGTTTGATAGCTTGATAAAACTCCGAGTTTGTAGCATAGCAAATTAAAACTAGCAAATTTCACATGAGTAGTATTGAATGGATATGCACGTAAATCTACTCTAACATTTTACAACTTCCACTGCATCAAGCTCAGTAGCCCAAGATTCGACAGAATGGTCAAGGTGAGAGTTGAGACCTGTCACGATCTTTGAAAAGCAATAGACGGAGATGTTTTCTCCGGGAAGATGGTTTAGCTAGGGTTAAGAGGTCCAAACTTCACTCAAACCTAACACTAGCAATTTTCCAGCAATAGACGACATTGTCCTCTAAAGCTGTGCTATTCATTTCACTATTCATTTCAAACTATTCTGTGTGAAGTAGCTAATTAAAATGTTCTATACACTGTGCCTACAGGCTCAGCTCGAGTCCACTGCCAAACAAGAAAGAGTAAGCATCTATTTCGCTGTCTGTGATGCGACATTATCCTGTATGGAGGGAAGACTGACAAACATGTGCAGTTCCTTGGTCTCATTGATGATATTGCAGAGGTAACTGCAAATCATGAGCACCAGAATAGAGCATACTGTTGGTTTCGTAAACACCCCTCGCTCAGCAAATTGACCGGCACATGGATCTGCGGCTTCGAATGCTATGAGAGCGAAGCAGCCCTCGCAGAGGTACACCGAAGCTCTCGGGAGTATCAAGCTATGCGAACAGCTGTTGTAAATGAAAATTTGATGATGAGAAATTCGCCACTGCCTTTTTCGCAGCCAGCTGCTGAATGGGGGTTTCTTAACTCGAGCAACGGGCCAATGATTCACTTCGCGACCGCCAAAGAGGCTTTGATCGTCGTCACAACATATACGACAGAGAACCACGAAATTACCGCGGCTCTTCTGAGCCAACTGTTGAAAATCGCCGACGTTATGAGAGGGCAGGACGACGTATTCGCTTATTACCCTCTTAGAAGACTTGACAACGATGAGACGGAAATCACGGTGTTTCAAGCGTACAGGTCGGAGCGCGCATATTTTGAAGCCACACACGCTGCTAATGGTGAAATGTGAGCTACCTCTGAGATATTCGCTGATCATCTTCTAATGAGAGAATAATAGCACAGAGGCCAACTCTACCGCAGAGAAGACGGAGACCACATTCTGGAGTCGGGGATTGGGGCACATAAGGTGATGGCCCATAGGGATGGCCCGTACTCTGGAAATTTTCAAAGGAATTGGGACGGAGATATTAGTCTAATAAACCAGTGAATTTCCCTCCTGTTGCTTTTCTTTTTCTTTGTTAGAGATACAACGTATGTCTATAAAATGCATCGTGGCCTTAACTCTTAAGTGTGGGCATATCACTCGAGGATAAAGACATGCAGCATAGTTCTGCATCTAAGTAGCCTTCTAATTAGAGCATCGGCACCAAGTTTAACACTAAGTCTAAAAAGCATGCTCGGCGGGTTTGAGTGGGGCTCACTTAGCTCTTAGCCTCTCTTACTAGAGAGGCGGCGATATAACCTATATATTTATTACTTATATATCTATATTTTCTACCTTTAAGTATTAATAATATTACTAATTTAAATTTAATTAAGCTATAAAATATTAAAAAAAATTTTACTTATTTAAAAGTTATTATACCCCTATTTTTATTAAAAGATTTAAAGGCTATAATTAAGGCAGTATATATATATATTTCTAGCGCAAATAAAATCTATATAATGCATTAGATTATAAGGCAGCTATAATATACCTTTATAATTAATAAGATTACTGCTCTCTATAGTATTAGTAAGGCTCTTATAAAGAAATATATATAATTATTATATATAAATAAGCCTCTTTTAAATAAAAAGTCTTATATAGGCTTGCCGCTAGTCCTATACTTAATAGAAGAGCAAGCTTTAATATAATATCTTTACTCTATTAAGAAGACTATATTTACTATTACTAAGCCTTATATATATAACTTTGCAAGCTATATTTAATTATATTATATATATAGCCCTATAATACCTATATTATAGACTTAGGTATATTAATTTAAAAAGAGATATCCAGAGCTTTAATATAAAAAGTTAAAAGTTAAGGAAATTAGCAGAGCTAGCGCTAAATATAATATCCCTATCCTAAAATAGTAGTTCTAAGAGCTTAAAAATATACTTCTTATATTAGCTATTATAAAGAGCAACCTATAAAACTTTAATAAGACTCTCTTATAAATTAGCTAAATTAAAAGTAGTATAAAGATCTTCTCTACTTATATAAAGAAAGATATAAGAGCAGTTACTTTTCAGCCAGGCAATAAGAAGTTATTAACTTCTATTAATACTATTAGTACTAATAATAGGGCAATTCCTTTCTTTCTTATACTAATTATAAAGATACTGCTAAAGGAATATATAATAACTAAAATTAATAAAAATATTATTCTTATATATATAAAGACCGGCTTTAATAATACCTAACAAGCCCTATAGTAGTTATAACACTTTAACTATTATTTCTTTATAGCTAGTAATGATTTTAGGGGTTATATAATTAAAAGCTAGTTTAACTACCTATTAATAATTACTTAAGCAACTTATATAAGTTATATTAACTATAATAAACTATAATATATATAGAAGATAAAGTTAATATAATATATATTATTAATAGATAGTTTTTCTACTTATAAGAACCCTGAATTTATCTGGTATTATAACTTCTTTAAGATTATTTCTTTTAAGTTATCTTTATATACTAGTTATATCCTTTAGCCTCTTAATATTAGAGTTTATTAGCACTTTAAAAGGGAATAATATAATACCCTAATAGATTATATTACTAGAGGCGGCGTTATTATAAGCTATTATAACTTTCTTAATTAGTAGAATTAGCTATATAAGGCGGCTTTTAAAGCCTATTATATTTATATAAATTAGGAAAAGGCAGGGCTTTTACCTTTAAAGCTAGAGGTTATATTAGAGCTATTAAAATAAGTGTTATAAGATTTTAAAAAGCTATTATTTCCTATACTAATTTGCAAGTAAGTAGTCTTACTAAGGAAGGCTAAGAGAGACTTTTATAAGATATAGAAGAAGCTTAATATTTTAAGCAGCCTAATATAGGCAAAGATTATATATATTAAAGCCGCTCTTAATCTCATAATAATTATATAATTAAGCTATAATAAGCTTATTAAGCTTTAATAAAAACGAATTTATTATAAGATATACTATATAAAGACCTGCTATTATATTTAAATTAATAATAGCGCTTATATAATAATATAATTTTATAAGAAGATCTCAGCCTATTAGGAGGTTAAAAACACAGAAGCTCTATATAAGTAGATTTATTAATAATAAGCTGACTTTTAAACACTTTATTAAGAGGCAGCTATAGCTGCAAAAGCAGCTAATCCGGGCCTAGCTCTGTAAGGCCGGGCTGCTATTGCAGCTAAAGCAGCCGCAGCCTTAGCTTAGAAGAAATAGATTAATAGTATTCTAAAAACGCCCTATAATACTAAGCAGCTAGTTATTAATTAATATAAGTAGGATAAAGCTAATAATAATAAATATAGCTTTATATATTATATATATTTAATAACTTAACTAATTAAGATAATAAGTATTAAGAAGTAGGCTAAAAAAAGAGAGTTATAGCAAATAGCTCTTAATAAAGCTAGTAATAATAAGGCTAATAATAAGAGATCTTATAATAATAATAATAATTTTATATTAATAGCCTTATTAATTAAACTGCTACTATTATATAATAAATCTCCCTATAATAGCAATAATATTAAGATTATTATAGAGCCTTAGGCTGAGATAAGAGCTAGGTCTCTTTAGGAGCTTAAGAAGGTCCCTAGGGTTAGACTATTAGACTCTAATATTAAAGAGGAAATTAAGAGGAAACTTAAGGCTAATTATAAGTAGATTCGGGCTATATATATAGATAAGAAAGATATTAAGCTGCCTTCTATTATAATAAAGAGTAATTAGATTATTATCCTAAAAGAATAGTACTATAGCTAGGTATTAACTTTTATAATATATAATATTTTAATACTTTAATTAATTAATTTAAAAACTTTAGAATACTATTTTTATATATAAAGCTATAATATAAGATTTTTATTATATTTAATTACTTAAAGGTAGGCATATATAATAACTTTAAAGATAGAAAATATAGATATATAAGTGACAGATATATAGGTTATGTCGCTGCCTCTCTGGTAAGAGAGGCTAAGGGCTAAGTAGGCCCCACTCAAACCCGCCGAGTACTAGTTATATGTTGCGTCAGATTATACACAACTGAGGTCTAACGCACTCTCCTTAGATTGCATCCTTGCTCTTATTGAAGAATCCCGGAAACCATAATTAGATATTCCCAACATTGGAACCATGTCTCTACCTCTATCGCTTGTACGAAGTACGCCCACCACCTTCAACTCCTTGAAATGCACATCCATCATTAGACGGGAACGACATTCGCACCCAATACATATCTATCCCTCGAGACCATTCACATATCTAAACAAACTCGCACATAACCCCAACAGATCTAAATGAGAAATTCCTCGTTAGCATAGTGCTTGAGCACGACGTGGCCCTCCTCAAACGTGGGCTTCTCCCAGCGGACAATAATAGCAGCATGGCTATGCCCAATGTTGTGAATCCACACCGGGTACTTCCGCCAACCCAGGCTGTCCAGATTTCGAACCATCTCGAACTGGTGGGGAGCCAGGGCGAGGGTCGGTTGCGCAGGAGTCGACATCCTTCGCTCCCTCGATAGCAACCTCCTATCCTCGGGATCTATATCCCCGTCCTCATCCTCGGTCTCCGTAGCCAGATAGTCTTGGCTCTGCGAGCTGTTCAGCGCCTCGTATGCCTGCTCAACTTCGTCGCGCATCTCCGTGATCCACACCGGCATTCGGTACTCTTCGACATTGACGCCGGCTTTACCCGTCTCGTGCAGCTTGATGCGACTCGAGCTGCGGATGGTTTGGATGACAGAGTTGACGAGGAACCCCAGTACGCCGATCGGGACGAAGACAGCAATAGTCAGAAAGAAGGGGATGCGCCTCAGCCACGCTACAGCAGATTTGCTGACGGAGGAGAATGTAGTAGGGTTGCGGATTTTGGGCGACGGAGCGACCGGGTTTTGCGGATCGAGGATGATGTTCTCGTAGCCTTTGACATAGTTGACTTTGATATTCTCCTTGTCGGTGTAGGGGTCCGTCTTCGCGATGCAGGCCGTGTAGTAAACGACACTTCTGTCGTTGGCGACATTGGCGTACAGCGTGCGCCGCTTGAACTTGCGCAACCCGGAGATGAAGATGGAGCTGGGATCAGCCAGGACGGCGAGCAGAGGCTTGTCGGTGTCGCGAAACTTGTCAATGGTGAATAGTTGTCTGCCTGACATCGAGAGCGTTCTCGCGCCGAGGACGTTCCAGACATGATTGTGCCAACCCTTCAGCGGTGATCGCACGCCCAGGTGGGGAGACGCAAATGTGGTAAAGTTCTACGTTCGAGGGTTAGCTGGAGATTCAGAGGTTGTACCGGGGAACGCACCATGCACTGGACGGTATCCAGGACTCCCTTTGCGTCGAGCAAGCCCACGGCGTACCGCGACACCAAGCCGCCGAGCGAGTATCCCACGATGCTCAGCTTGGTGATCTTGCCGCCCATGGTCTCGAAGTCGCGCATCTCCTGTTCGATCTCGGCGCAGACGCGCTCGCCGCCGCGCTCGATGCCATCGTAGGTGAAGCTGCCGCTGTTCTGCTTGGCCAGAAGGAGGTGCAGCTCGTCGCGCGAGAACTGGGCGCGAAGCGTTTTGGCGATGTTCTGCATGTGGCTGGGGTTTCCCCAAAGCTATTCGCACCGCATTATGTGAGCCATTGCCATTGGAGTGGATGACGTATATGTCCAGGGTCTTGGGGGAATCTTACGCCGTGGACAAGGACGCAAAGGTGGTCCGCCTTGATGCTACCGGTATATTCCATGGTGGGTTTACTGTCGGCAGCCATGCTAATTGATTGATGAGGCTTCAAATGCAAATGGGAAATCTAAGGAGAAATACGGCCCAGCTGACAGCCACAACTCAGGAGATATCAAGACCCAAAGTCCCCAACAACAATCGGAGTTCGGATAGAATGGCAATTCCAGGGGCATGGAGTTAGCAGTTAGCACCTGTTAAACCCCCACCACGACGCGTCAATGATCTGGTCTACCTGCTTGCGGCCCTGTCAACCGCGTACGTACGTATTTCTCTCTACCTACCAGCAACCAATGCAGTTCGTGAGGCTCTTGTAATCATATACGTATAGTGCTTTCATTCTCATCTTGAGTTGCCATGGTGTGAACGGTTCAATATAGCACTGCGAGTACGTATGTGTGAATCAAAAGTCCTGGACTTCTCTTATCGACACCGTAACAAGCCGCAAGGTCTCGTGCCAGTCGATGCTCATATCGTCAGGTTGCCAGCATCATTGAGCAGTGCATGTAAGTTGGTTTGAACAATCACAAGCCCCGAGGGACGCAAACCAGGGTCATCTCCTCAACAAAGAGAACATTAAGCAGTACCTGCCTATCTAATAACGATGATTTGTTTGTGAAGGTCTTTATTTGTTGGGATATTCGCCCTGACCTCAACTGCGATCTTGCCGAGGTGCCCGTCAAGCTCGTGCCTGAGATCTTGCTCCGTGATCCATTGGATTCGGTTGCTTCACTGACTTGAAATGTGGCGTGAAAGGCGCTGTACTTCGTAGAGCTCTCATGCCTGTAATCAATAACGGCACAGGGAGTTTTCCAGGCCGCTACGCCTAAACGTCGGGCGCGCAGGAAATTGAATGGAAGCTCAGGTAACGCAGGCGCCTTGTCTGTGGAGGCTCTCCACCTTCAGTTGAGCTTCAATGCTCAGAGCGACTACATACATCATCCAGATCTCAACTTCAACCTTGTACAATGGATGGTTGACTTCTCACAACCCGTCTTTCCATCCCCAGCATTTCCTTGACGCCGCTCAAAGACACTTTGTTCCTTTCATCCACCCGACCTGCCTTATGCTTGTGCACTCTGTAAAATATATTTCCCTTCCCGCGGTCAACTCTGGGATCCACACCAGCTGTTCTCATCTTCAAGCACTTGAGCTCAACTCCACCACGTTTTCGACCTCCAACTCCTTCACAACTCTCTATCTGCCACATCTCTCTTCTTATCCAGGGTCACTTCATGACATTTCCTAACCCAACCCTCCATTTTACCGTTACAGAGGAATGACGGCTCAACCACCCTAACGGACCTACCCCAGCGTCCCCCACGACACGCTCCGTCATGAGCTTCGCTCTCAAACACATTCCGTGTCCGGCGGGCATCAAGTGTACCGCGTTCCACTGCATTTTCGGGCATGCGGACGACCAAACACCCTCACAAACTACACCAAAAGATGCGCCGGCGAGGGACGGGCTGCACGACACGGGAGAAACATCAGCAAACCAACAAGTTCCACGAAAACGGTTCAAGACGGATTCCGTCCAACCTGCCTCTCCGTCCGGCGTCTCAAGAGACCCTTTTCAAGGCTCCCCACGTTCCAATGGCATCACCATAGACCAAGCTCCAGCATCTCAAAAGCCGGAGTCTGCTACTCGATCCATCTCGCCCCCACCGCTGAGGCGAAAAGCGCCGTTGTCCAAGAGGAAGCTACAGGACTCCTCCTCTCTGCCGAGCTCCAAGTCGCTGTCACTGAGCAAGCAATCATCGCCCTCGGCTGCACAGACTTCCAAGCCCGTCAAAGTCAAAAAGACTGAATCACTCAACCCTCGGCTGCTGACGAACTCACCCGCACGTCATGAGATCCGCCTACAGCTGGTGAGGATGCTGTTCAAGGAGTTCACGCGTCTCAATATGGAGCTGAAAAAGGACGCCAAAGGGGATGAGAAGACGCTTGTCCTGACAGAGCAGGATCTGATCGTTCGTGCTCTAGACGAGGAGGAGCACTTGGCAGTTCACAAGGCTGCAATCTACTCCAACGTTATGAAGAATAAGGTCGTGCAATACAAGCGGATGAAAGTTGCACAGTGGAAGTCTGAGCGCGTGGAGGCTATAGAAAAGGAGACGCAGAAGCTGCGCCCAGAGCAAGACAGCTCCGACGCACCGGCGAAGATCATCACAGGCCTCACACCAGGCCAGGAAGTTCAACTAGCGAAACGGCTCGTGACTCCGATCAACAAGTTAGCAGAACATGGATATGTACCCATTATACCCTCGAAAGAGGCTATCGAGAAGGCTACCCAAGGCGTCGAAGCAGCCAAGGGCTGGGAGAAATGCGATCGCTGCCAACAGCGGTTCCAAGTCTTTCCTGGGCGACGAGAGATCGATGGTGCGCTCACATCTGGCGGTTCCTGTACGTTTCACTGGGGCAAGACGTATATCGCGCCCAAAAACCCAGGCGATCGCGCGAGGCAGCCGAAACGATATGCATGCTGTGGTCAGGAGATCGGAGATTCTGCCGGTTGCTTCACCCGTGACCACCATGTCTTTAAGACAACGGACTCCAAAAGATTGGCTTCCATCCTTAACTTTGCCGAGACTCCAGAGAACCTGTTTGCTCCAGAGAACAGAGCCGTGGCTTTCGACTGCGAGATGGGTTACACTGTCTACGGCCTCGAGCTCATCCGACTAACGGCCACTTCCTGGCCTACCGGCGAGGAGCTACTCGACGTGCTAGTTCGACCTCTCGGCGAGATCCTTGACCTCAACTCGCGATACTCAGGCGTCTGGCCCGAGGATCTTGCGCAAGCCAAGCCCTGGACCGGCGACGACGACTCCAAGCCTTCCAAGAGCGGCGCTAAGAGCGGCGACGAGTTCGGCAGCGAAGAAGGCGAAGTGAGGCCCCCTAAGAAGCAGCTCAAGATCGTCTCATCGCCCGAGGTCGCACGCGATCTGCTCTTCTCGCTCATGTCGCCTCGAACGCCGCTGATCGGCCACGGACTGGAGAACGACCTCAACGCGGTGCGCATCGTCCACCCGACGCTCATTGACACGGTGCTGCTGTACCCGCACAAGGGCGGGCTGCCGTTTCGCTATGGGCTCAAGATGCTCATGGAGGTGCACCTCAACCGCAAGATCCAGCAGGAGTCGGGACCCAAGATGCTGGGACACGACTCGGCTGAGGATGCGAGGGCGGCGGGGGACCTGGTGAGGCTGAAGCTGAGGAACGAGTGGATGGATTTGCAGAGGCTTGGGTGGAAGTTGGTGGATGGACGGTTTGTGGCGCCTGCCGGGACGGGAGGGAAGCTGACGGAGGACTTTATCGAGGCTTAAGGGCCATGTATTCGTAGTTGGGTACTGGAACCCAAGGGAGTTTACAGGTATTGCTATGATGGCCTTGCCCGAGCATGGGGAGAATGCACTAAAGAGACTCACTATGCGAGTCGTTGTGCCTTGCTATAGTATATTGCCTCCAAAATGGGAGTCATAGGGTCCCTTTCTTGCAATGCTTGCCTTGCCTCCAAGACTACATATGGTTTACAAACCTCACTTCAATGACGTAACGAGTGAATTTGAACCATGTAAAACTGTAAACATTATCAAACGTTGAGACAAGGTCGATATTCCATTGATCCCTTTCTAAAAATACATGGTTGTATGATGAACACCATCACCAACTATAAGCGGGGAGTTCCCTTTTCACATCCATCAATTACATATACACTCAAGCCTTGCCAACCGACAGCAAGTACTGGCCGCCCTGCTGTCCACCAGGCAGGTACACGACGTTGGGGTTCGTCGACAGCGTCGCCGCGATATCCCGACTGGCCTCGATCTTACGGATCTTGATCAAGCCGTCACCGAACTTGGCAATGGCCTTGCTAATCGCCTCTGCGCTCTCCGACTCGCCCTCGGCGCGGATGACGTTGGCCTGGCGCTCCTGCTCAGCCCGCTCGACGATGAAGCGCGCCCGCTCAGCGTCCTGCTGCGCAATCTGCTTCTGCTCGACCGCCTTGGTGAACTCGCGGCCAAAGGTCATGTGCGTGATGGACACGTCCTCCAGGGCGATGTTGAACTCAGCCGCACGCAGCGTCAGGTCCTCACGGATGCGCTCCGAGACGGCCTCTCGCTGGGTGATGAGCTCGGCAGCATCGAACTGGGCGACGATGGACTTGAGCACCTCGTTACCGATGGATGGGAGGACTCTCTCGTCATAGTCGGCACCGAGGTTCTGCAGCGATGGTTAGGATTCGTATTCAGCAATAGTAAGGGATACGTCGTCTTACCTGGTAAATCTTGGGCAACATCTTCACATTCGGCCGGTGTAGCACTCGCAGCGTCAAGCTGACCATCTGCAGATCCTTGCTACCCGTCGTCGTCGCAATATTCCTCGGCTTCGTCCGCACGTCGAAGATGATGCTCTTCTGCAACCACGGAATCAGGAAGTGGGTGCCCTCGTTGATAACGTCCTCCTTGACACCCTGGATTCGGTCGAAGATGACGGCCCTGCTCCCGCCCTTGACGTCGAAGATGGCGTTGCTGGCCAAGAAGCCAGCCGCCGTCGCCGGCACCGCCAAGCGGTACACCCAGTTGAGAGCCCTTGCCGCGCCTGCCATGATGCTGATAGCCCGTCGGAGGATGGGGGGATCTGGTAGGTGATGGGAGGAGAAGTGCACAAGCGGTGGTGCAAAAGGAGCTGCGGTTGATGTCTAGTGTGAGGGTCGACGGTTCGGAGGTGACGGCGATGATGGGTTGAAGCTCTCGACGCCGGCTGGATCCGCTGGCTGGCGATTTCTGCGGGTGGCGCTAGTCCCGTTCGGGGGAAGCTCGGCTGATGGGGAGTTTGGGGCGACGGGCGTTGCGTTTTTGAACTTCACCCGAGAACCTCGACTCTTTCTACCTACTCACCACCGAAGGCATCTATCCAACCATCACGCCCCGTGCAAATCCGCCACCATGAGACCCACGCAAGCTCTCCGATCCCATCTCGACCCCGTCCGCGGACAGTACGTTTACCTGAGGCAGAGGGCGGTCGCGAAGCGCCGAGGTGCGGCTTTTCCACGGCGGGAAAGTCGTTGACCGAGGAGTCCGCAAAGCTGCTCTTGCAATCAATCGCTCTAGACTTGTTGGCTGATTCGTTTCTAATAGCTACATCGGCGACTGGGGCCATTTTGGTAAGTTACCACCTGGGAGATGCTACCGAATTGGAGGCGACGGGCATTGAGCGGACGAACGGCGTGGATGACGCATGGCATCGCGGCAATGCGATTGTCACAGCAGACTCCTGCCATTGACTCCATTACGACGCACAGCACCCAAATGCCTTGGAAGACAACTGCCTGGAGGAATACACTACGTTTCAAGGCACATGTGCTAACCAACAATAGGTGGTGAGAAGCAGAAGGGCATTGTCACCTACGGCCTGTCCGCCAACCGCCAGAACCCCTTCGCCGGCGCCGGCCACGACTTCGTCTTCAACACCTTCCGCCGTACCAAGGCCCAGATCTTCTTCTGGTTGACGCCTTTGGCTGCCGGCTACTACCTGATGAGCTGGGCTTCCGAGCGGTACGTCCCAAGCGCGCCCGGTGCCCGTAACCACGAACTAACAAGCCTACAGAAGCGACTACCTCAACTCCAAGGCTGGCCGGGCTGAGTATGCCGAGGAGGCGGAATAGATGTGGTGATGAGGAACGTGTTGGATTAGGGAGGTCTGGTGGACCCATTGTACATCATTGCCTAGACCTGGGGACGCAATAGACAATTATCTCGACAATTGAAGATGGACGTGATTGATTTCAAGATAACTTGATTTACTGTCACCAATGCGGTGGTGTATTGAGTAATGCTGCAATTCCAGCATCCATTCAAGTCATGACTTTCACCTGCTCCCATCTCGTAATTGTCATTGCCAGCCATTTGATTGGGCCCTTCCAGTCCGCCGGCCGTCGTCACGTGCCCTCACCGTCAGCGGGACCGGCCCCACGATTCGCCGAAAAAACTGGCCAAGCTCCCCTCACCGAGAAAAAAGTTAGCGGATTTAGAAGGAAAATTTCGAGGTGCATTGGAGGCTACGACAAGACACCCTTTGCGACTGTTTCAACCCACCACCACGAACAACCACCCCCCCAATTGGCCGTCCCGACCAATTCCTTCCCGAATTCCATCCTCGTAGCCGAATAACAGCCGCAGCCATGGCCGCCGAGAAGCCCGATAAGAAGGATCGCAAGGAGAAGAAGCGAAGCGACGAGGCCGGCGTGTCTAAAGCCAAGAAGGAGAAGAAGGACAAGAAGGACAAGAAGGAGAAGCTCGCCGCCGCCCTCGAGGAGAAGCTGCAGGAGGATGTCCCCGCCGCCAAGGCTGTCGCCGCCGCTGTGACGGACGCTGACGTCGACTCCGATATGGAGGAGGACAAGGAGCCCGAGGCGCCGCTGGAGAAGGTTGTCGTGCCGTTTGCCATTCCCGTGGCTGACGACAAGGGCCAGAAGAAGGTCTACAAGACGATCCGAAAATGTACGCTTTCCCCAACCGCTCTGCGAACGTCCAGCTATGACATGCGACTAACTCAACTTTCCCAGCCGCCAAGCACAATACCCTCAAGCGCGGTGTCAAGGAGGTAGTCAAGACGCTCCGCAAGTCCCCGCCCTCGGCGCCGGGCTACACGGGCTTCCCGGGCGTGGTTGTGATCGCGGGCGACATCTCGCCGATGGACGTCATCTCGCACCTGCCGAACCTGTGCGAGGACCACAACGTGCCCTTCATCTTCGTGACGTCGCGCGCGGAGCTGGGCGCGGCGGCCAAGACGAAGCGGCCCACGAGCGTGGTCATGATCATGGAGAAGGCCGAGGGCAAGAAGAAGGAGAAGAAGGCGGACAAGGAGGGCGAGGACGACGGCGAGGCGTTTGGCGAGAGCTATGCGTCGCTTGTCAAGTACGTGCAGAAGGAGTACCAAAAGCAGGCGTTCTGGGTCAAGGGCGAGACCAAGTCGGTGCTGGTTTAAGGATCTTAGGGTGTGTGCGTTTGGAAGGGGAGGGGAGGGGAGGTGTCGTTGGATCGATCTGGGTGTACTATACCAGAAGCTTGGCCGATGAATCTGGCCGAAAGAAAGGGCGGCGTTCAGGTATTGCATTGAAAATGGGAGATACGATTTTGCCTTAACTTGACTATTCCTTCCCGTGGGCTTTGACGGTCAATTGCTCGACCATGCAATTTATTATCACAGTGACATTAAACAATCGCAACGTAAGCTCATGTACGAACCCAGAATATGTAAGAATATAAGAGGAACTGACCGGGGTACCTTTGAGACATGACACTCGAATGCACAATCGTCATTTACATGAAACATTGAATAGTTGTTCAGAATTTATTAACTCATCAATCGACGGTTTGCTGGTAAGGTAAGTAGTTACACAACCAAGTCAAGACAATCCAGCCATCCATCAGAGCCTACAACATCCCGACCCCGACTCATAACTTGACGTGCCTATCGTTGATATCATAATATCACACGGGGAATACCCCAAGACTGATCGAGCATTGATTCCTTTACTCGAAAGGGTTGGT
Organism: Stylonectria norvegica; assembly: GCA_014621405.1. NCBI lineage: Eukaryota > Fungi > Ascomycota > Sordariomycetes > Hypocreales > Nectriaceae > Stylonectria > Stylonectria norvegica. The sequence continues at coordinate 25,224 of JAANBC010000317.1, forward strand.
TCGGGTTCCCCACCAGGTCAGGAAGACGGAAAGACCGAGCGTCTCGACGAGCTTGGCGGCGATGCTGACACCGATCTGGTCCAGAGGGCGCTTCTCGGCGAAGACCTGGGAGATGTACTATCAATGATGTCAGCCACAGTTCATCTCATCGCACATTGTGCTAGTGCAGACACGTGATGGGGTTGAACTTACACCGGGAGCAGCAGTCGCGAAGAAGATGAGGCCACCGAGGTAGGCAGCGCCCTTGTAGCTGAGGGTACCGGTAGCGTTGATGAGGGCACCAACACCGTAGCTCTGCAGGGCGGAGCCGACGATCGACGATCCCCAAGCCAGGGCAGCGCCGCTAGCCTCCTTGGAACGGATGAACTCCTCCTTGGTGTTGGCAAGCTTAGCGCGCTGGTAGGTCTGGCCAAAGACGGGTGCGAGGACAGCGAGCTCGATGCCGTGGTTGAAGGCCGTGCCGAGGGCGATGGCTGAGGGCTTGACGGAGGGGAGGTCTGATGTGAGGTCATGTTAGTTAATCACGCGCGGGGAGCAATTGGGGACAGCGGAGAGCAGTTGGGGAGAACGAACAGTGCAGAGACATGGTGATGAGTTGCGGGTTTGTGGGTTGTGAGTTTATGGTGGTGATGAGTTTGTAAGTGGTAAACTTCGTCGACACTTGAATTTGCAGATTGATGCTTTAAAGGAAGAAAAGAAAAGCAGCAGGCACGCCCCTCAGCTATTTGTACCTCCTTCCTCCCTCAATCTCGATCGCGCCTGCTCTCAACGATGAGACGGGTGGCTGTCCCCTTCCGCCCTCATCAACCTGTCGTCACCAGCAATGATGATGTCACCATCTTGCCCAGTTAGCAGCCGGTGGCTCAGGCGTCAAGCTGCAGCGTGGCCCAGCCAGCTAACACGCCCCGCAATTTGTGGCCCCGGTACCTACAGCGAAAGTGTGGCGCTCGAACGGGCAGCCAAGTTTTCCAGGCCGCCAATTGGCGGGGAGGATTGGAAGGAAAAGTTGGTTCCCCGGGGAGCTTTAGGTCCTGGGTCACGGGCGTCATTCCTGGGCGGGCAAGCGGGTTTTGCATCGCATCACTGCCATGGAACTTGGACTTGGGGACCGGGACTTGGTGGACTTTCGGGAGATGACAGGCTTGCAGCTTGAGACTTGCGGCTCAGGTTGTTACCTGGTAACCTGGCCAACTGGTATACGTAACTCTCTCATGGAGCTGCTACGAGAGACTACTAAGTAAGGAAGGTGCTAGATAATTCCCAGGTGTCGTTTCTCTCTTCCATGTTCGTTCTTGAGGTCGGGCCCATGTAGGAATTGGTACGAAGTAAGGTAGAGTAGGATTAGCAGTGCCCGTTATTAGCCGATAAACGCGGCACAGTGAGAAAGCCGACTGTGGTCCAGACTCTCAATGGCCGAGGTTGTTGTCACAAGCCTTGCAAATGCGTGCTGGAGCGTGGGGCTGGATGAAGCTTGATGCTGGATGGGGCTTGATTTTCCATGAGGCTTGTTGAGGTTGGACGTAGGTTTGACAGACAGGACATCGGGCGGCGGGAAGAGATCAGGGTCTGTCTTCGTTTCAAGACTTACAAGCGGTTTATCTACTTTAATTGGCCACAATGACATTGACACGATGGTGCAATTGACCTTGTTGTTGCTATTCCACGCTGTCTCACATAACGCTAACATCAATTCCATCATCTGCTTGCTGGATATCCCCAGCCTGTGTCCTCTCTACCGTGAGCTGTCTTCAAGTTCACAATACCCTGCCAGTCCAATACCATGCACTCCCGCCACAGTTGGCAACTCAAAACTCCATGGATCTATCGGTACAATGTCCAGAGGTCAGGCCTGTCCTGTTCCCGTTCCCCTCCCCCCGTCCGCCTCTCGTTTCCCCCACGTGCAGACCACCCTTGAGTCTGCCGTCTGCAAAAGTAATACCTCATGCCATATGCTGTCCATCTTCCCCGCCGCGTAACGCAAGCAATGCTCTCACATCGTGAACATATTGCAACCCCTCGAGTAGGGGTACCAAGTGCATCAGGTCGGTGTCGGTGGGGTCGTTGATCCAGCCTTGGATGGGGATTGCATTGTCTGGTCACTGGTCAGAGTTCGTACTTCATGGCTCCATCGGTAGAGTCCTTACCTTGGTGGAACAAGTAGCTCAACGGGCTATTGTCCAGAATCATCACCTTGCTCAGGTCCGACTCAACCGAGCTCAGGTCTTTGATAAAGGCCCCCTGTCGGAACGAGCAATGCTGTCGATAATACCTCGCCGAGAAGAACTTCCTCTCCGACTCCAGCCAGTCAATGACTGGGTCTGCGTACTCCTGTACTGATGCCGTAAACACAACCAGGTTGAACCACTTGCACACCCGCCGCAGGAACTCGTCACAGTAAGGTCGCTTGTTGACCCAGTACAAGATGGGATGCTGCGGTCCTATCGACGTTTGCCCACCTACGCCTACGTACGTCGTGTTGAGGCGCACTTCGACCATGTGGCCAGTACTCATCCGTCCTCCCTTGGACATGCTGTGTATCAACGTTTCATCTAGATCCAGTATCAATGTCTTTTGCTGCCTCCTCGACGGTTCAATGTTCAGATATGATGGCTGTCTCCGGGGTATCAATGGCCGGGGAGGTGCCGGGGTTTTGGGGTATTTGGTGAGGGCTGCGATGGGTGATGTGGGTGACTTGAGATGCGCCGAGATGTCGCCACCACCGATATCGCTAGCTTTCGTCCGCGCGACTGCCGACTGTGTCTTCCTGTGTTTCCGTTGCCTCAAAGCCTCCTCGTTATGGAGCTTGATTCGGATTGATCTTCGAGCTGGGGCGATTTCTTCTGTGGGTTGTAGCGAGTTTGACCGTGCGTGGCGACTCTGGCTACTTAACAGCGGCTCCTCCGAATCCGATTCGGTTGTTACGCCGGACGACGTGGACGCCGAGGAAAGTGGTCGAGGCGCAAGTGTTTGATATCCCGAGCTATACGAGTTGACTGTCCTGCGATGGCTCTCCTTTTCAGAAGCGGCATAACGGTCGTCCATGGTGAGTTTGGAATTGCTGCTCTTGTGGACTCCAAACAGCTTCTTTAGCTGCGTCAGCGGCGCGAAATTCCCGTTCTCGTCGTAGAAGCATGCTATCAGGTAAACACCAGGGGATGCCAGTGTGACAAACACCCAGCGAATGGAGCTGATGATGCTGGTGGCGATGCCTCGGGGTATCGAATGCCACCAGCTAGTGCGCTTGCTGAGGTCGGGGTGATCGCCAAGTAAGGGAGTGCCTTCGTGGGGGATGGGGTTGTCGTCAAAGCGCGACTGCTCAAAGGTGTCCTCGGCAAAGGGGTCTGTGTCCAGGCCACCTGCCTTCTCCTCGGACTGTTCGCGGGAGTCCTGTTCCTCGGGGGTGATGCCTATTCCAATCGAGCCTATGCTGTTAGATCGCGACTGGACGGGAGTGGGCGAGGGCGAGACGCGGGCGGTGATGATATTTAGGGAGTTCATCTTTATGAGTTGGAGCAATCCATGAGGCATAGGTGGGCAGTCGTCGGGGGGTTGCTGTATGCTGATGCGGAAGAGAGCGGAAGAGCGAGGATGCGATGATCAGAGGTCAGAGGATGAGCAAATGGTTTATCGAGAGGTCGAGGGAGCGGCGGATGATCGGCAAGCTGGCTGTGTTCTTGGTCGCGATGGACAGAGCAATCGAGTTTCCCAGAGTGCTGAAGGATCGAAGTGTCAAAGAAACGAACGTAGAGAACAAGCTGGTATCAACTGCGCATAACAGCTCCGCTTGAAGGGTCGAGTTCAGGTTTGCGGCGCGACGGCCATGTACGAATATGCGAGGTAGTGCGAGGAAATGGGGAGCAGAGTCGGAGGTCAGCCAGCCAGCCAGCAGCGGACGCCAACTGGGGAGAGAGACGCGGCAGGTTGTTGGGTTTGTGGCGTCGAGCCGAGGAGCGTCGAACCCTTGTCAGCTGGAGGGAACGAGGAACTAGCAGCGACTCTAGCAGCGACGGCGTTGCAGCGTTGAGAAAGCCCAGAGAGAGCCTGGAGACGATGGATTAATGCTGGGGGGGGCTGACGGCCTGTGGGTGGTGGGTGGTGGTTCGAGGGGGCGGCGATAGGTAAGGTACGGTTATACGATGGAGTAGGGCGAGGGAGAGGGCGAATACGAAGGCGAAGGCGAGTACAATGGCGAGGACAACGGCGAGGACAACGGCGATGGACGAAAAGGACGAAAAACGTGAGAATGAAGATGGTGAGAGGCCTGACCACATGCAAGCAGAGTGCAAAGAGAAGAGGCGACCTGGACTGATAATAATCGCTGCTCGCTGCCCGTGGCCGTGGCTCGTAGGGATTGGATGGCTGATGGTTCACGTGTTGGGAACAGCTGCCGAGATGTGCTGGGGGCGAGTGGAGGCCGAGCCGAGTCCTGGGAGAGACGGTCGCTGTGCACCTCAGTCTTCCAGCCCAGGTTGCTGCTTAGGGCGCTTCGGGGGGGGGTTTTAGGGCGGGTTGGGCGGATTGGGCGCTATCGTGCAGAACGCTGCAGGGCTAACAGACCTGTAAGCTGGCCCTCATGCCCCCCTGCCCGTCTGTAAGCTGCCCGCCGGGCGCCCGTTTTGGTGGCGGACCGTCCGACCCGTGAGCGGCCTACATGGTAGTGGGGGGAAAAGGCCCCGACGATGGGGATCGAGGGCTACGTAATTGCTGCACAAGTGGTGGATCGCCATCCACATTATCTGTACCTCTTATACGAATACATGGGATACCTTGGGTACAAGTACAATTGGATTGGATCTTGACGAGTTGCTTGACGGACAGTGAATGTGAAAGGTGGATAGGGCAGGTAAAGTGTTGCTGGAGATTCCTAATTAGGAAGTCGGTGAAGGTTGACACCTCGGCGAGTTAATGAGATAATATTGTATGTAGTTTCTCGACCTTTTCTTTTTCCTTCGCCTAGTAGTAGACCACAGGCTACGGATCCGAAGTTGCCGATCCAGCAATTCTACGCCAAAACGAAGTGAGGGGTTGCTGTGCTAGCTTCCAGTGCTGCAGCATGTACTGTCAGACATGAGCAAGAGACGCGAGAGACGCAAAAGCGCAACCCGAGAACATGGTTAAAGGCATTTAACCAATTTGAGCCAATGAGGTTTTCTCAATGTCTTCTTACAAGAAGGCTCGCTATTCTCTGTTACCTGCCTAAGTACTACTACTTCTGTACACCAACAAGAGAGACCAGCATAATAACGATGAGCGTCGAAACGGCGGGGTAAACGAGAGCTCATGTAGCAAGGATCACGATAACAATACATAATAGCAACCAGCACCCATCATGGAACATTGGATTCTGTTTGAATAAGATGATGTTTGTCAACTTATTACAGTGGATGTGCAGTATAGTTTCTAGAAGACTTAGAGGTCTTAGTAAGTGAACAGGCAGAGGGCACAATGGCGGGCTGAGTTACTGCCCCGCAATTTTCTGCCAGAGCGGGACGTAAACGGGTGATGCCAGCCTTGCGGAAAAAAGGTTGCGCTTGACTCACCACGATAAACCTCGGACTTGAACGCAACAACTCGAATTCTTGCCGCCCCCCGAAACCTCTCATCCTTCGCCCACAAGCCGTTCTCGATTCCATCAGAAACTCGATTCTATTTGACATTCTTCCATTTGAATCAATAGCAACACTGCCGCACCACCTCTGCGTCTAGCATTACCCCACCGTGGGCAACCTTCAAAACCACCACAGCCAACCCACTCTCCGTCCACAGCCGACGCCCAAGCACATAAAAAGCACGTAGACGCTTTTCGAGATGCCCTCCGTCTCAGCGGGCCACGCGCCCGACCTAGAGAAATATCTCAAGTCCCTCCGAGGCCAACCTCTAGACCGCTCCGTCGAGAACCTCGTCTCGTAGGTGTTTTCCTGCCGGCGCTGTTCCCCCCCCGTCACCTCGCTGACCTAGATAGCCTCCTCAAGCGACGACAAATCAAGGGCTCCGAACCCTGCGCCGTCGCAACCGCCCATATTCTCCTCCAGGTCGTCGCGAGATCAAAATGGCACGACGTCGACAGCCTCATCGAAAATGTCTCGCGGATCGGCCGCAGACTCGTCGTCGCACAACCCAAGGAGCTGGTCATCGCCAACATTGTACGACGAGTACTCGGCCTGATCCGAGATGAGGCGGCCGAGGATAGAAACGAGGGCGCCAGCGAGACACCGAGCGAATCTCAAATGACCCCCACGGAAACCATTCCAAATGCCGCGAGTTTGGCGCATCAATGGCCACCGTCAACATACGCCAAGCAAGACTCAGCGGGGGACTACATCACCAACAGCGCGAAGCCACCCCCTCCACGGCCAGGCCCCCTAAACTCATACAGCTCCGTCAACGTAACCAAGTCCCTCTTCCACCTCCTGTCAGTGTCCACTCCAACCGATCCCGATTCTACGGTGCAGGGATTCCCCTTTGGAAACTCGGGCACATCTACACCTTCATGGCGGGGCCACTCTGCTCAAGTACACTCGCTACGGTCCGAGGTCATCGATGGTATTGAAGAAATCAAAGATGAGATCAGCCAAGTCGACGACCAGATCGCAGCGTCGGCCGAGGTGCAGATTCACCCTGGCGACTATGTGCTCGTCCACCAGCCGTCACCAACAGTAGAGCGCTTCATCCTCCGCGCCGCGCTGAAGCGCAGGTTCACCGTCCTAATCGTCACCGAACCCCCTCGGAAACAGACTGTCGAAGTCCAGCACGCGTCTTTTAGGAGAAAGCTCACGGCTGCAGGCATCACGGTGATTAACATTAATAACGGCGGAGTCATGGCATACATGTCCCGTGTAGACAAGGTCATTCTTGGCGCAAGAGCCGTGGTTGCCAACGGAGGTGTTGTCACAGATGCCGGCGGCGCAGCAATTGCACGAGCGGCGAAGGAACACGGCAATGCCGTCATCGTGCTCAGCGGCGTGTATAAGTTGAGTCCGGAGAACCCCTTCAACGAGGACTCCTTGATTGAGTGGGGAGACTCGTCAAACGCTGTCAGCTTTTCCGACGGGCGTTTAGTGAGCGGTGTCGGGGTGCGGACCGCCATCACGGAACTGATACCTGGAGAGCTTATCGACACATACATCACCAATCTGTAAGTGGCAAGCTGGCTGGTTTGGAAGTGAGGAAACTCTGCTAACAGGTTACTAGGGGAACACATTCAAAAGACCACCTTTCGAGCCTCATCGCGGACCACTATAAAGTTGAAGACCTAGACTTTCACCTCTGGAACGAGGCGAATTGACGAGAGCAATGTTGGCGGGATGGGCATAACTGGGTGTTGCAGTCTTTTGAGCACAGCGTCATGGCAGACAATGGTTTGAAGCGCCTGTACGTGTAGGTAGGTAAGTAGGGAGGGACCTTGGTGGTCAAAATGTAAAGGAGCGGTTCCATAAGAGGCATGGACTTGGTTTTGTTGCTTGGTGAAGTAGAGGTGAAGTGCTTTGTCTTCACATGCCACAAGGCTTATCACTGAGGCAATGCTTGTCACTAAGGTATTTCTTGGCGTTAAAGCCGGTATGGATCTTCACTTGTATCCCGTAGATCCATGGATACCTACTATTACTTGTACAAAAACTACCTCACACATGCCATGAATATCAAATATGGGGCCTGAAGGTTAATTCAACCTTATCCGCTGTAACAACCTCGAATCGGTTCCCTTTCTCAGGCACAATCCTCAAACGCTACATGGTCGGGGCCGAGAGCAATTGACCGATATTAGTTCGGCACCGCATACGTAGGGTACGGTATCATTAACAAGGCGACGCAACGTCAGCTCTCCTCATACGGCTACAATATTCGCTCCCGGACCCGAGCCAGCAACGAGGCAATTTCTCTGAAGCCGCCAAAGGCCCGCGACAAGGCTCTCGGAAACCGGCATCAGCGTCTTCTTCCTGCGTTTTCCCTTCAGCATTCCCCTTGGGCTAGGCCCGCAAGCCCGGCCGCGTCAGCTGCTAGCGGGTTATTGGAGGCCACGCAGCGGGGGTCGACGTGGACGGGCTGCGAGGGGAATAGGCGGAGGTAAGCCGCGAAATTGGGCGTGGAGCTGGACCCGTATGGCCATGTGTGACTGGAGTCGACTGGGGTGTGGAGGCCGCTGGGGGGCCTCTGGGAGTCATAGGGCTGCGAATCTGAGTGCGCGGCCGTTGCATCACTTCATCTTAGCTGATGCTTTGGGATCTTGGAGGGCGGGAGTGGTGGAGATGGTGGTGGACTGTACCGCGAAAAGACCGTGGTTGATGGTGATGGTGGAGATGGTGAGTGTGAGTGTGACGCTGGAGTTGGTGGTGGTGCACTTCGTAGGTGGTGTAAGTCGGCTAGCGTCGTCGAGCTTTGAAGCTGATAATCTTACAGGTACATACAGAGCATCATAAGAACCCTGGATTGTTTCCTCCTTCATCAACTTGGGATCTCGTCCAAGACTTTTCTACTTTCAATTCTAAACCCATCATCCTCATGACGTCCAATAACCTCCACATCCGCGCCGACGATGCGCCGCCGCCTCCGTACTCGGAGACGGACATCTACTCCACCTCGTCCGGCCCACGATCCCCTCTTGCTCCCTCACAAACCTCGCACTCGCCCTCCTTGCACAACCACAGTCACACGCCCGACGACAACGCCTCTCGTGTCTCCTCGTCCACCACCGGCGATGTCATCTTTACCCCGCCGCTGACACCGCGCACCTCCTCCAACGCCCCCGCCTTTCCCACCACCAACTCCAACCCCATCTCCGCCAGCGCCGCCCTCTACTTCGATGGCCGTCCCGCACCGCCACCGACTCACACAGAGCCGCTCATCCACGCCGTTGCCCTGCGCTCTGGCTCGTCGCCAGATGATCTGCCGTATCCGGCTGGCTGGGTCTCCCGTGATGTCACGGAGCAGGACTGGGCCACCTTTGTCAACTTCCTTATCCCGGACCACGATGCCGCGCGCAACGAGGCCATCTTGGGCGAGAAGATGAAGGCCGACGGAGACGCAACTGGGGAGAAGACACCGGCCGAGGCCACCGCCAAGGCACCAGACGCGCTACAACGGAGGAAGGACGTTGAATCTACCGTCCAGCAGTGGAACGACGGGTTCTTTGGTCCTAGGGGCATCAAAGTCCAGCTCAACCCGGCAGCCGACCAGCCTCGAATCCCGGGTGCATGGGACACCACCTTCGATGCGCCGCCTTCTCAGCGAGACGCCGGTCCGTCGCAAGGAGCCGGTCGCGGCGGCAAGAGTTTCGGTCCTTTCCGCATCGAAAACGACAGCATCCGGTACGGCGACAGGTTCGTCGCTGACAGCACTGGTCTCCGCATTGGGAACCTGGTCTTGGACAACAACGGTATACGTATGGGTGGGCGCGGGGGACGAGGTGGTGGTGGTGGCTTCATGGGACGAGGAGGCTGGGGACGAAACCGCGGGCAACAGGAACAGGAGCAGGCACAGCTACATGCGCAGCAGGTCTCGCAACAGGCGCAACAGGTACAGCAACAATCACAACTACATGCACAGCAAGTACAACAGCAAGCACAACAAGTTCAGCAGCAGTCACAACTACATGCACAGCAAGTACAACAACAAGCACAACAGGCGGAGCAGCAGTCACAACAACGGGGCTTACCGTTCGGTGCTCCCCCGGCATTCCTCGACCGGGGCCGCTCCGCCCAGCCGGACACGGACAAGATACGCTCCCGATCATCCTCCGCCTCGTCCTCCTCGTCTTCATCTTCCTCCAGCTCCACCTCCTCCATCGGCTCACTGCCCGACTACGACCACCTCAAAGATGAGCAGCTTCCCGTCTACGTCTCGCGCCTGCAAGTGTGGAACGCGCAGCCCGACCAGATGCGAACGAAAGCCGAGGTCAAGCAGCTAAAGACGGAGATCAAGTCGAGCGTAGCCGGATCACTGGCAGACGGCACGGATAAGAAAGCTCTCCGCGCGCAGATCAAGGCCCTCACGCAGCAGTGGAAGACGCTGAAGCGCCAGCAGAAGAGGGTGCGGCGTGACCGCAAGAGGGAGAGGAGAGCACGACGAAAGGCGGAGAGGAAGGAGAGGAAGACGCAGCGGCGCGAGATGAAAAGGGCCCAAAGGGATCATCGCCGGGGACGCAACGCCATGCCGCAGCAATCTCCTACGGGACCGCAAGTCAACATGCCTCCGATGCCCCCGGCCCCTATGGGCGTCCCTCCCATGAATGTCCCTCCCGTTCCTGCCCCTGCGCCTTTCTGCGGCTCGTCATACAGTTGGGGGCGAGGAGCAGGCCGCGGCCGTGGAGGTGGTGGCTTCTTTGGACCTAACGGCCCCTTCGGCCCCAACGGCCCCCTTGGTGAACGAGGACCTCTAGGTCCCAACGGTCCCCTTGGCGGACGCGGACCCCTGGGCCCCAACGGCCCTCTCGGCGATCGCGGGCCCTTTGGCCGTCGTGGCCCCTTCGGCTCCAGAGGCGAACCCGACGTCGTCGATGCACCCCGTGGCTTCGGCCGAGGCGGCCGCGGCGGTCCGGGCCGTGGTGGCCGTGGTGGTCGCTTCCCGGGCTCCTGGCCCGAGGACCCGCAGACAGACGGCACGACCATCCCACCGCCCGGTCCGGCCGCGGCGGAAAAGTACCGTGCTGCCTTGGGGCTAGAAGCGGAGATCGCATTCAAGACGTCGGAGCTAGACACGCGGAACCTGGTCGACGGGGAGCGAAGGGCGGCCGAGAAGGAGATTGAGGCGCTGGTGGAACAGCTGGACAACCTGAGGGTCGAGGCGGATGAGTCGTATGCGAGGGAACTGGCGGCGGTGGAGGATGGGGGATGCTGAGGGCAGGACAACTCGAAGTTGGAACTCGATCCTGGATAGGTGGGGAGGCTGGGAGTTGGGAATGGTCTTCGGACTTGATGTCGTCGAGATATCGGCTGGACTGTAGGAATAGTAAAATAACGATGGGTTGTCAAACAGATAGTCTCCATATATGCAAGAAAGGACACCATCTCTCTCATTACACTCTTTCCCTTCGGTTCATTCATGACATGCTTCCAAGAACAGTACAGGGAGCTTTACGCTTTTATCTATCCATCCAAATACACACCCTCGCCCATGTCTTCAAATTCCATGCCCCCATCTCCTCAATGCTTACTCTCATCCTTCTCCACCAACTCACCCACGCCCAAGCCCCTCCCCACGGCAACCTTGATCTTGCGCTCCTCCTTCTTCGCCTCGGGGTCCCGTCCCACGTCGCCCACCGCCTCGCCCTCGTC
>JAANBC010000318.1:0-36394 GCA_014621405.1 Stylonectria norvegica
GCTGCGGAAATGCGCGCCCGCATCTTCTGGTCCTTGATCTCCTGCTCCTCGCGACGGCGCTCCTCGCGGCGGCGTTCGCGGCGGCGCTGCTGCTCCTCGTCGTCGGCGGCGGATGAGTGACGGCTGTCGCGCGAGCTGGAAGAGGTGTGGCGGGAGTGCTTGGAGGAGCGGTGGGGGTCGACGACCTCGATCTTGACGTGAGGCCGCTCGACGCGAGAGCGCTCGTCAACGATGACGGGCCGGCGGCGGCTAGGCTCACGCGGTGAGGCATCGACAACGTATGGTGCGAAAGCGTTGGCGTTGGGAGATGAGGGAGCAGAGTGCGGCATGGTCCACATCTGGGGTGGTGTGCGAGGAGTAGGCGGGTTGTCGACGAGGACGATGCGCTCGCGACGGGTAGAGTGGCGGTCGCGGCGGTTCACGTCGACGACCTTCTGCCCGTTGATGTAGAGGCCGGATTCTCGCTTCTTGCTGCTCGAGCCGCTGCGGAAAGATCGGTCCGACTCGTCGCCGGAACGGTAGATGGGGGTTGTTGACCGCGGGGTGTAAGAGGGCGTAGGCGGGAGCTGGCTCAGGTAGGGTGAGGATGACTGTCCGTAGGAGATGAGCTGGCTGGGGTGCTGGAAGATGACATTGCTGGCGCAGGGCTGGCCATGGCGGGAGGACGAGCAGAGCGTGGGCTGGTAGGACTTCTCAGTGTGGCCGTCGGCGTGGACGTAGGTGTAGACGTTTGTGGTGCACATCTCGTCGGTGGTGAGGGTGTCTGGGCGCGGATTGCGCGGTGGAGGGTTCTCCTGGATGATAACAGGAGGTAGCGGACGAGGTGTCCGGGAAGGTTGGTCTAGATACGGCCTCTGCTGGTGAGAGTTGGAGTTCTTGCGGCGGTGGTTGTAGACGACGTTGTCGACGATGATGGGAGTTGGTAGTGGGTAAGACAACTTGGCTGATGTCAATGGCCGGCTTATATAGAGCTGGTCTTTGTTGTGTGGGTTCGTCTTTGTGTTGATGGTTTGCTGAATGGTTGTTTTGTCTCTGCGGGAGGTGGCAGATGGTGATATATATATGTGAGCGGTTGGTGAAAGAGAAGAGAGCGAGGTGTAAGAGTCGAGAGTGGTGAGGGTAGTGTCGAGACTTTGTAAGTGGCCTGGAAGTGGAGGAGCGGATGCCTGGAAACTAGGGTGAGGGTGTGGGTGATGAAGTGATGTCTTTGTGATTGGGATACAAGTAGAATATGTGCGGAGTAGAGTCGAGATGGATGTCGGTGCCTTAAAAGCATCGCTGAGGTTGGCTCATATGAGCATTAATAAGGTGTGGGAGGTGGTGGTGGTGGTGGTGGAGATGGAATGCTCCCTCCCACCAAGCTGCACGACCAGCCTAGGACCAAGCCCACGATCAACCACCCCCATGTCCATGCACTGCCGTTTCTGCCTACCAGGGCTGTTAGCGGGAGGTTTAGTGGCCTTCTGGGGGGGTCTTGTGCGTCCTGGAGGGGCCCTGGAGGCGCAAACCCTTGCCGGTGACTCCCTCCCCTTGGCATCCCCATGTCTTGTTGGTGTTGCGTGTGGGGAGAACGAGGGCGGGAGGCCAATGGCATTGCGGCTGAGCCACGGCTGTGGTTGAGCAGCGGGCCACTCGAGGTCGGGAGGGAAAGGGAGGGAGGGTGTCGCGAGTGTCTTTCTTGGTGGAGAGAGGTGAGATGCGGCGGATGCGGGAAGAGGGAGCCCAGCGAAGGAATGGAGCGTTGGATATCGTCCAGTAGCGGTAGCAAGATGGACACTTTCGCTGGTGATGCGGCTGTTGCCGTAGAGTCTGACGGCGCGACGAACAAAGTGTATCGATTTACACGGTTGCTAAACCTTCGAGTCCGAGAGAACAGATGAATGAAGCCGTTGCCAAGACGAAACACACACACACCCCCGGGCCCCCGCATGAAACAAGTCGCCGATGCTATTTTGCGAATTTCCAAATTTGACCTCTCCTCTGATCGCGGCCATGGGAAAGGCCAAAAAGTCCTACCCAGGCGCCAGCCGAGTTCTCGAGACCTTTTGGGAGGCCGGCCGTGCGCTTCCACGACTGGCAATCCCTCTCACGACGCAAGCAATCATGAGATGGCCAGGACGCGGGCGGTAACGGCGCCGTTGATTCGGCATTGACTCATCCCCAGTTCGCGAAGCCCTACAGGTCCAGGGACGGACGCCAGGGTGGAGAGGATGTCGATGCGCGTGCTGCAATCGTTAGAGTCCGGCCCGCAGCGGTTTGCACTTTGCAGAAGCTTCAATCAATCTTGACTGGCATCGTCGTCGCTTCAATCCAATGACTGCGACGGGCTGGGAGGGAACGGGTTGCTAGGGCGCTGCAAGGGCAGCCAAGTCGAGTGGTCCGGCGGTGGGCAGTGTGTTGAAATGTGTGGCGTAGTGAACCCCCCCGACCCCCCTTGATCGTACTAAAAGTCAAGAGGCTTTTGCAGATTGAGGCGCATCCACAGCCTCCCGCCGGCTGTAGGCATGGACGTGGGCGTTCCTGGGAGGTGTTTCTGGCTCATGTTCCTTGTTGATGATGCTGGTGCGGTGTGGCAGTGCTCAGCCTTGCATCGTCCCGTCGCCGTGGATCCAATGGTTCCCTCCCCTACTGTAGCAAGATCGCGATAGAGGCGATGCTGGTTATGGCGGATTGGTCTCTTTCCCTTCCCGTACAGACTAAATCGTGCCGTCATGTCCGTCATCGTTCCCGTGCTGCGAGCAGCGGCACGTCAGACTGAGGTTGAGAGGCCATGGCGATGCCTAGATGGTGTTGCAATTGACGTCAATGGTTTAGCCTAGGACTCGCTGTAACTCAGAGTACCCAGTTGTCAAGGGACGCCCCGTGACCCATGGGTCCCAACCAAAGTCTTCCTGTGAACGATATTAATTCTAGCGTCCACTGTAGGACTTGATGGGCGGGTCTTGCCAATTGACCTTTCCATTGGATCATAGCCACCATCACCAATATCATTCACACCCCGCGTCCATTGAATACTCCGTAATTACAATAGATGGATGGCAGTCCTTGACTCCCACCAAGAGACGACGACGACGCGTCCCAAGGCCCTGCGCATGTTTGAATCCTTCTTGAAATTTCAAAGCTGCCAAGAATATCTTCCCGCACCATACCGCAGAGTGTTGCAACTGTGGCGCCCTTGGTTGAGTGCGAGCAGTGGAGCCGCCGCAGCAGGGAACGCGAAACGGCCCCCAACGGCCCCCAAAACAACGACAATAGATGGCAATGTCATTAAGTTTAGTGCTAGTAAGTAGTTATTACCGGCGGCGGCGGCCTCTGAGAGGGAGCAGGCAGCAAAAGCTCTGGTTTGAAGTCCGAGTCAGCTCGAGACTAGGAAACTGCAGCGCTTTAAAGGTGTAGGCGTATCGAGAGCGGCCGCAAACCTCATCGTCTTGCCTCGTAGTTACTTGTCACCTACAAACAATCATCACGAGCCTCACAACCCAGGTTTTGCGGTTGGCAGCCTGGAGACCCAGCCGCCAGTGGCGAGTGTCTCATGGATTATGGATCCCGGAATTCGCCAGTGGAGTCAGCCCTGTAAGGCAACCAAGGCGATCCACCGATCCATGCGGCTGCTTGGAGTTCTCGAGTGCTGCGCCTCCCCGCAAATCAAAGGCCTCGGCGCAACCCATTATTGTGGGATCTCCTGGTGTTTTACCAACACTGATGAAGCAGCCAAGTCCAGTTTCGTCTCGTCGTCGCGTTCAGGTTAATTACTACAGACACATCGTATCGCGGCCCTCTTGGCGTCGATTAGAAATCACAAACTCGTCAACCCTTTCTATTTTTGCAGGCAATTGCGCATCTACCACCCATCCCATTATCCATCCATCCAACAAGCGACGCGTCAGCGCGACAACTTTTAATCCGTCCTGGTGATGCGCGCGCTTCTCTGCTCGTTTCAGAACTGGCCGCCGAAGTGAGCCAACGAACCCATTCCCTCGGGAATCGGAGCAGGCCATCCACATGGCGAGAATAGAAACGAAAGCATTTTGCGTTGGTCGTGAAGTTATAGCAATTTTATAATAAAGAGGTCGCATATTGGCCCCGGTGCTCTGCTTCATCATCTGCCACTCATTGTACCTACCGTGTTTCGAATTGGTCCTTTTAGCGCGACTCCGTGCCCTGCCATTGGTGCTGAATCAAGATTCTTCATGCGCGAAATAGCTCGTTAATCGTCTTGACGTTTATCATGCGAGGAGCATCAAGAGAAACAACCCGAACGCATTACTCAAGCGCCAGCCGCGTTTTGGCCACCTCTATGCGACCGATTTTCTTCCATTCGCGTCAATTTACTTGAATTGATTCGCTGGTCATGTGTAGAATAGCCTGATGCGCCGATGCGGCTTAAAAGTCAGATGGAGGCGGCGGCTATAGGGTGAATTTTTCGACGACAAACACAATTGGGAGCAGAGCCTCAACAAACCATTGCAGGACCAGACATCGGCATTTCAAAGCACGATTATGACGATTCTCATTTCAATTTACGTATCAGTTCTAGAAATATTATCTTGTCCTCTCCTCGTGATCTTGTGCTTCCTCGAATACTCCCGTTAGCGTTGCCTCTCATCTAAGCAGCTGGCGAATGGTTGGGCTTATTGCCCGAAGACTCGAGTTTGAAAACCTGTGTCTTATCTGGTCCCAACTCTATTTCATCCAACCCCATTTCCTGTGGAAACCGTACAACTCCAGGTTGTGGCTTTACGATCGAGCACGACCATTCTACCTTCAGTGGAAAAACGCTCAGCCTCCCTTCGATCCAACTAAAAGATACCACCCAGTCCCCCCTCACTTGAACACCGCGGACATGACCTTCCTTACGCCAACTACTTGGCAAAGCTGGAAGTATGTCGATGATGACGCGCAGAACTTTGGCGTTTTCCATCTCAAGTCTGGACTGTACTAGACACTCGAGTACCCCCGCGCACCCGCCAAAGTTGCCGTCGATCTGAAAGGGGGGATGAGAGTCGAGCATGTTTGGCAGCGTCGAGTTCTGGAGTAACTCGTCCATATGCTTGCCACAGGCTTCGCCATGCCGAAGCCTGGCATGCAAGTTCAAAAGCCAGGCCTTGCTCCATCCCGTGTGGCCACTGCCGTGGGCCTCTCTGCGTTCTAGGACTTTGCGTGCGGCGTTGCAGAGCTCGGGAGTCGTGTCAGGGTGCATCGTGTGCCCGGGATACAGCCCGTAAAGATGCGAAAAGTGGCGATGCCCAGGTTCTGTCTCACTGAAGTCCTCGAGCCCCCATTCCTGGATGAACCCACTTTCGTTGATAACTAGGTCAGGAAGATTGGGCTCCCTATTGTCGGTTGGATCGAGTATCCGACGGACGCGTTCGAGACTCCGAGAACTACTTTGCCTCGGCAGCTTGTTGTGACTCCATAGAAACAGTTCAAAGGCAGCCCGGATAAGGCTCATGTCAATGGCGGAGCCCTCGCAGTATACGTGACCCCCATCGTATGTATTTTCGGGCGAAAGCGATGGGTTTGTCACGAAATACTTGCCATCCGAGGTCGGAACTAGAAAGTCCAGTACGAATTCGATACATGGGTCAAAGACCATAGATATGCGCTCGTGTGAGTCGTGGTCATATCGATACTGCAACATTTCCATGGCATCTATGCAGAGCCATAATCCACCAAGCGGCCACAGCGTGGCTGGCGTCCATCGATCAGCTGGAGCGGTGTCTGCCCAAATGTCCGTGTTGTGATGAGCGCACCAGCCTCGACAGCCGTACATCTTGAGCGCCGTATCGCGTCCTCTCTTGCTCATCTGCTCCAGAAGGACAACTAAGGGCTCGGCACTTTCGAAGAGGCCACACGGTCCCACAGGCCAGTAGTTCATCTGGAGGTTGATGTTGAGGGTGTACCTGGATCCCCACGCAGGAGACATTTCGTGGTTCCAGATCCCCTGGAGCGTAGCTGGTAGGCCCTTGGGAGCCCCCTTTCGGCTGCAGGATATCAATAGATAGCGCCCGTAGTTATGGTAGAGGGCTACCAAGCCTGGATCGCGGTTGTTTCTCAACCGTTCGTCGGTGGGCGTGCGAAAGTCATCGGGGTACAACTCGAGCCTACGCCCTGCAAATAGATCTTGATAGTCCAGCTTGTGCTTCTCAAGTAGGGTTGTCCAGATTTGATCTCCATAAGCTGCTGTCATTGTATCGCTTTTTGCAGTACCCGCTGGATATTCCCATCGGTATGTCGTTTGGGCCGCAATGATGATGATACACTCTGATGTCCTGATGTTCACTGTTCCGCCGCTTGCGACTGTCGAGTTTCCATTGCTGAGCTCGATATGGAGATATATGGCCAACCGATTACTGTCATGGCCTCCAGGGGTGGCCTGCAAGCAGATATGATTGGGGCCGCAGTCGATTTCATCAAAGAACTCATTTGTATCCCCCGGCTTACCAGACGTACGATTTAGGCGAACCGAAAATTCGATCATGTCAGAGGCAGAGATTTTGGTGACCAGAACGCCATTGGGATGGCTAGCAAAGGTTTCACGTTTGTGATGTACACCTCCTTGATCATACTCAACTGTGTGAACAGCCTTTTCCAGGTCAAGCCAGCGACGATAATTCGTCACTTCGTCTGATCCATTGTAAAAGGCGAAGATACAATTCCCTAGTGGCTCGTAGTGGCGCATGCTGGCTGGCGTGGGTAAGAAGAACGACTCAATAAACGACTCTGCAAAAACATGCTTGCCACTTCGGATGGCATCTCGAAGCAGGTGGAGATTCGCGCCACCTTGGACGGTTCTTTGATGCTCTCCACCGTACCATACGGAGTCTTCGTTGAGATACATATGATCTACGTCTGTTCCGCCCGTGATCATTGCCCCGAGGCGGCCGTTGCCGATTGGGAGTGCTTCCGTCCATGCTGAGGCTGGTTGCCTGTAGTGGAGATACAGAGGATGACCATCCATGACCTTTCGAGTTTCAACGCTTTGTTTTTCGATGCTGAGTTCTTCGATACCGAGTTCTGCCATGTCTGATTCTTCCATGCCTGTTTTGTGTGTTTGTGTTACTTTCGGGTCGATTGACAGCCCAGGCTACCTCATGTACGAACGTGTGCGAATTGTTGATTTGAAAATAACACTCAACGACATGATACTTGAGTTAGCAGCTGGGCTGGGCTTAGTTGGGCAGCCGCAGTGTTAATGACCTGGAGCTAACGGCAGCCGCCTCCTTGAGAAGGCTTTTCAACTGGAACTACCCATCCTTCGTCAATTCCTGACCCAATTATGGCCAAATGGGCTAGGATGAATAAGAGGGAGGAGCCTTGTGAAAGTCGGGGAAGTGAAAGGGGTCGATTGAATGGATGGAAAAACTAACCTCCACGACCACGGCTCTGTAGGTGCGGGGATCCTGGCCGTCTTCCTGCACGTCTCTTCCTAAACAAGATTCTCTTGCAACAGCACCAATGACAACTTCTCCATCAACCCCTCCTACTGTCGGATGATGTTGAAACTGAAACTTTGTTGGCTGCTGATAAGTGCCTTGAGGAGTTGCGGCCCTAGTGCCCGTAAGCTTCACGAGCCGGCAGACCAAGGATCCACTGACTATCGACAACAACCCCAGAGTAAACGGTCGATACTAGGCTTGTACATCAATCCGGGGATGTGGAGTCTGGGGTTGTAGCTAAGCGAAAACTCTCCTAGCCGTGACACCGAAAAATGGATGTCCCGATGGGTACTAGGATGAGGTAGTTCGGGATGTGAACCGTCCTGGGGCGGCGGACTTGTCTCTATAAAGTTCCTGAGTACTGTTTGTTGCGTCTCGTTGATTTCTCAATCTCGTCTTGAGCATTGAGAAGATCGCCCTCTCTAATTTTCCTACAGCATTGGACTTCTACAACTCTACCCCTTATTTGCTTTCGATACTTAGCCAGTCTGCCATACGACGATGGAGACTGACAATAATAAGAGTCGTGCAACGCATCATGATGATGTTGCCGAGGCTAGCAAGCTCGGTGTCGACGTGGTAGAAGTCGTAGCCCACCGCATAACCGACGAGGATCTTCTCAAGCAATCTGCGGCGTCCCTGTCCATATACTCTTGGACGGGGTTTCGCATCGGCCTCATCATGTTCGTCATGGGCTGCAACCAGGCTGGGTACGGGGTCGACTGGGGCGTGGTGGGAGGCATCAACTCTTTCGACAGATGGCATGCATACTACGGCTTTGAGAATTCTGGCGTCGTCATCAGCACTATCAACGCTCTGATGCAGATTGGAATCTTCGTCGGTGCTCCATTCCTCTCTCTTAGCGATGTATTTGGTCGACGCGGAGTCAACTTCCTTGGCAATCTCCTCACTATCATCGCTGCTTTTATGCAGGGCAACGCACCAAACTTGGCCTGTCTCATGGTCGGCCGTCTCGTGCTTGGCTTCGGAACTGCCCTCTGTACAGCACCTCAGTACGTCGCCGAAGTGGCTCCAGTTCATCTTCGTGGGCGCATTGTTGGCATCTTTGGTGCTTGTTTTCAGGTCGGCTCTTTACTAATGCTGGGCGTGATGATGGCTTTGACAAGATGGGAGAGCGATTGGCAATGGCGCACTGCCTTCATGCTTCAGTCCATCTTCCCAGCCTTGGTTTGCATTCTCATCTACGTCGTATGCCCCGAATCACCACGTTACCTCGTCATGAAGGGCAAGACCGAGAAAGCGCGGCAAGTTATCGCAAGATATCAAACAACACATAACGATATCAACGATCCCATCGTTGGGATGGTCATCAGGCAGATAGAAGACTCTTTAGAGGGCTCTAAAACCACCCTCAAAGCGAGCTACGATTTCCGGCCCTTTTTCACACGCGAGGTTCGCTTTCGCACACTGATCCTTCTTATTTACTCTATATTCCAACAGTGGAACGGCGGTGGAATCATTGGCTACTACCTTGCCCCAGCCCTCGAAACAGTCGGGATTACCGGTACCCTTGATCAGCTGGGCATCAACCTTGGTTCAACCGGACTTTATTTCGTCTTTACTTTGTTCGGGGCTTGGATAGTCGATATCTTCCGGCGGCGTACACTCATATTCACGGGAATCATCTTGATCGTCATCTTCCAGACAGCCGTCACTATTACTAGTTGGCAGTACGCCACAAACCCAACTCATGCCGCCGCGGTCCTCATGGTTGTGTGGGTGTACTGCTTCCAGATCTGTAGCGCCAGCACGATTGCTACAATGCATAACCTATATCCTGTCGAGATATTAAGCTTGGCTATCCGTGCCAAGGGCATGGGTCTTTACTCTAGTAAGTTCTCCCTTCTCTTCCTAGGGTTTGGCTTCCGAGATGTGACGAAAACCTCTCTAACCGAATGACCAGTGATGCAAGGAGCCGCAGGAGTAGTGCATACTTATGGCATCGGTGTTGGCATCAACAGACTTGGCTATAAAATCTGGGTGGTCTATATCATTTACAATGCTCTCCAGGGAGTCATCGCTTATTTCCTCTTCCCCGAGACAAGCAAGCTTTCTCTGGAAGAGATTGATACAATATTCGACACCCCCGGCACCAATCCGGTTAAGTTATCTATCAAAATATCTGTGGCGAGGAGGGAAAAGGAGAAACTAGAAAAACAAGCAGCTGCTAGCCACGCTGCTATGGCCTAGAATACTGCGAATAAGGGATGCGAATTCATTTCTGAGTTGAACTTCATAACGTCTATGAGAAAGAAATAGAGAATGCTTTAAGAGATGCTACCCTTGGTGTCTAGTGCTTGAGAAGTATAATATTAGTCTACTGTTTACTGTGCTCATTTGAAATGTCATTTTCTGAATTGCTAATGTTGAAGTATGCTTCATCGTCATTCGTTCACACAACGGGGTGTTTCATTCTCAGAATCCAACCTCGCCACTTGACTTCATCTCTTACTACCTGAAGCTTCTCAAGCGATAGCATCTGGAAGCTGCGAAAGCTCATGATGATACATCTTGAAGAGAGGATCCCACACAGTGCATGACCGCTGTGAAACCTTGCCGTTCTGGTACTCGGGCTTCGGCGTCAAGAGCATCTTATCCGCAGTACACTCGATCGCCTCTCCTGATAATGATTCGTCCTCCAAACACTTGTTGTATCCGTCGACGATTGTCGAAATTGGTGTTATGCTAGGTGCAATCAGTTTCCGTTGTGGAAAGGGGTGGTCCGGGAAGGGAGGTGTTGCCTACCATTCTGGCGAAACCGCAGCAATCATTTCCTGTGGGATAATCTTGGTGGCGACGATTCCTGGAAGGATGCAGTTGATGCGGATATTTTCTTTCTGTATAGCTGTCAGTAATGGTCTCGTTCGTTGTAGGTACCATAAACGAACTATTTTAAGGACTCTTGCCGTTGCCCGTACGAAGTTGTATACCTAGCCGTGTTAGCTCATTTGTAAGATGCACGGTCAAAGATGATTACTGACAGCGGCTTTGGCACCATCGTACTCAGGATAAGACTCGTGAGGATGAATAGCTGCAAGACTCGCAGTGGCGATAATACTTCCGCCGGGCGTCTTATTCTTTCTCATAAAGTGAATGGCCAGCTGAGTGCCATACACCACGCCTTTGTAGTCGACATCTGTGCAGAGTAGATTGGGTTTTGGAGGGATTCTGCATGGAATCAGTAAGGAATATTTCATTGAGTAGGACTCACTGACGTATCTGAGCCTCGGTGGTCGAAGATGTAAATTGAGCTTTGAGTATGTGTTAGACCTCGTTGAGTTGGATTACCTCTGCTGGACACACCTTTTGTCTACTATCCCGGCATTGGCGCATAGTGCATCTAGTCGGCCGTATTTGTTCCACACGTCCTGAAAGCATTTTGCCTGGCTATCGTAGTCGGCAACGTCGCAGTGATAAAAGCTTGCGTTATCTCCCAATTTCGTGGCAAGCTCGGCGTTGGGTTGAAGATCTGCCATAGCAACTTGCCATCCTTTACTAACAAGATCCTCAGAGAGTGCCTCACCCATGCCGGACTATAAGTTAGTCAGTATTGGTGACGACGAGAGTTTATGGGAGAGCCATACTGAAGCTCCAGTAACAATGGCGACGCGCTTAGAGGCCATGGTTCTGTCGTGTTGCAGAATTAGTTCAGAGGTGTGTTTTTGGTGATAGTAGTATATTACAATGGCGCAGACCCTAGCATGTCCTACCGGGCACGGTATAGTATTAGGTAGATAGGACAAGTATCTAGCTTAGTGATAGCGTCGACGCTTGTATTTGTGTCAATATACCTCTAGACGAACCGCGAGGATCTACACACTTCTCCGCTCCGCCTGTGCACGAGGTCTTTCCAATCGGACTTCATCACCGTTTATTGGGGGTCTACTCCGCATGTCTCAATACCGTATGAGGAGTAACTCTTTTCGCCGAGGTCATAAGTCAAGAGGGGAACCCTCCAGATCCCAATGCCCTGGTCGTGCGACAGCCAACGTGATTTGGAGGCGCCGCCATTCTTCCAAAAGCAACGTCGCGGTTAGATATGATTCGAAAATGCTTTGTATGCAATGACTCAACGTACTGTGCCTCTGACCTATCATGTCTGGGCGGCATGCTCGTGAGCTAGCCTTACAGCATGCATGATGAAAAGGGCGATCATGTCTCCCGGACGCTGTTATCCCAGAGAGGAAGCAAACATCCCCTCCCTATTCCCGCGAGTTGGGTGTCGGGGCTGAGAATCCGACTTGCATAGACGAAATAGTATTTGCAGAACCCTTATATCTTTCAACCGACGCTAGTTGATGAGATATTCGCGACCATAGTACTTGAACTCGATCCAATTCAATGAGTTTAAGGGGAGAAAAAAGTTATATGCTTCGAAAGATCAATATGCTAGGTCAGAAATAATTCACGACAGTTCAACGCCGTTGTCGTGGTGTGGGTGGAGATCTGGGGTCTGGGGTAAGCTAACCCCCGGCTTCCAGCTCGTGGAGATACTTTTCCGCAATCCGGGGTAGCAGATTAGAGCTTCAAGGGTCAAGCCAACAGACGAATCGATGCGAGGGAGCCCATCACAAGTAGGTAAAAACGATGGGCCGGAATTGGGCTCAGCAGGGAGTGTCGTGTTCGAGTGCTTTTAAGTAGACCATCCCAGCTATCAGAATTCAAGACTCTTTTGCCATAGTGCTTCGGGACGTCTCGACACGCAGCTTTTTTACTGCTCTGAATAATACCTAGAGAAAGCTTCCAACAATGGCTACCGACGCACACGACCCCGTCGCGAGGACCTCTGTCGACAGGAGCCCCGTCGAAAAGATCTCCAGCGACGACATCGAGAAGAAAGAACAAGCTGTGGAGACGGAACATACAGAAAAGGGCATCTCCAATTATGATTATATTCCAGCTGAAGACGAGTACAATGTCACCTTCAAGACTTGGATCGTGGTCTCGGTAGGGACTTGAACATCTTGTTCCTATAAGCTGGATCACTAATGAGATCTCCATCAGATCCTCGCCCTTTCGTATGGAATCTCGTTTTGGATCGTGCCATCGCTCAGTTCCTGCCAAGGTGTCGTCTCAACACAGCTCGGAGACCCTACGAAGGCAGCTTGGTATATCTCCATCTACACCATGACTGTTACCATGGCATTCATGTAAGCGTTTTTGAGGGCTCTAGTGTCGACTACGTACTAACCAATGGAAGGGTTTGTGGTGCTAATTCCGACCTCTTCGGCCGCCGCTGGTTCATCATCTTCGGCAACGTTCTGCTCTTCATCGGTTTTATCATCGGCGGGACTGCGAAGAACAACACATCACTTATCATTTCTTGCGCTTTTATCGGATTTGTAAGGTCTCCCTATCCATTTGCATGATGAAATTCTGACTCGAAGACAGGGTGCGGGCAACGCTCAGTTGGCAGCATTTGCCCTCCCAGAGCTGTTACCGAATAAATGGAGACACTCGGCGATTGTGTTTACAGGTAGATGATGTCTGAAAACGAGTACCTCTCTTTGCTAGCCTCTAACCCTTCAATAGATATTGGCGTCTACTTTGCCGTCATTGTCGGGCCGGTCGCTGGCCGTTTCGCTGCCCAACATGGGGACAACGTAAGTTCTCTTTTTGCGAACGGCACCCAATCCAATTCCGACTCTGACGACCATAGTGGCGCTGGCTCTTCTATGGCCCGGCAATTGCAGTCTTCTTCTCTTTCGTCGGCCTCGTCCTCTACTACCATCCTCCGAAGCACCCCCGTGGACTTCCCTTGAAGCAAGCTCTCCGCGAACTTGACTACGTTGGTTCGCTCCTGTTCCTCATCTCCACGACGCTCATCCTCACCGGGATCGTATACACAACGACCCTCAAGTCCTCTGACCCGAAGGTCATCGGCCTGCTGGTATCTGGCTTTGCTCTGATGACCGCTTTTGGCGTATGGGAAACATTTGCGCCATTGAAACAGCCCCTGACACCAACTCGTATCTTCACGAGAGATAATGGCCGAGAGCTTACCGCACCGTTCGTTGCCGGATTTGTCGTAACGAGTAAGACCTCTAATCCACGAATTTAGATTACCGATTAGATACTAACTGGGTGCAAGTGTTCTACTACGCCCTGAATGTTGTCTATCCAACAATGATTGCAGTTTTCTTTACCGACGAAACGACCGACTTTAGACGCGCCATAATCCTGACACTGCCGCAAAACCTAGGTTTAACGTTCGGTGCAGTTCTATTGACCTTGTTTGGAACAAAAATTGGACATTGGCGATGGACTCTGACTGGATCTGTGACCGTCATGGTTGTGTTCGGAGCTTTGCTTGCGCTGGGTACGCCGGATCGCTTTGGTATGGTAATAGCCTTCATCTTCCTCGCAGAAGTGGGCTTCGGCTGGGCACAGTATCTCAGCATCGCTTTTATCCAGTTTGGCACTGACCAAGTCGAACTTGGAATATCTGGCGGTCTTGCGTATGTGCTGCACACTCCACTCCCCTCGATCGAATTTGCTAATGCCAAATAGTGGTGTATCTCGTTTCGCTGGTGGTGCCATTGCTATTTCAGTCTACACCACAATCCTTACCAATGTTCAAACCTCCCAGGCTGCCAAACTCATTCCTGCCGCTGCCACGGCGGCTGGATTGCCCGAGTCTTCTGTGGCGCAACTCCTTGCTGCCATTCCTTTGGGATCGTCAGCGATGATGAAGGTACCCGGGATCACAACCGAGATCATGGTGGCGGCCGGGAAAGCTTTCCAGCAGAGCTATGTCGTCGGTTTGAGGACAACCTGCCTTTCGTCGCTATCATTTGGCGTTATTGGAATTATTGGTGAGTAACCATGACCGATTTTCGCGTTCAATCCGCTAATATGCTTCCCAAGCATGCCTCTTCTGCCAAGATATTGAACACAAGATGAACAACAAGATCGAAGTCTTCCTGGAGAACGACGAGAATGCCGATAAGAACAGGTTTCATTAAAGATGCATGTCGCGAGACACGTGGAAGTACTGGGCAGTTGGCGTAATATGGAAGGGCTTCTTTCGGCTGTTGTGTGGTCGCCGGTTGGGATTTGGAACACGATATTGATACCCGTAGTCTCTCTCTTTCTGATTGAAGCTCTCGTGATGCTACGGATCGATCGAATTACAGTAATTGCTCGTTAGCGAATGCCTATTCCTATCATCCTTTGCGGCCATTTCTGCTTGCCTTACTACGCCGTGTGTTGTATGTCAGTACAACTATTATTTTTGCTAATTGAACTGCTTTTTTAACTGCCTTTCAACTACTTGTTCATACAATGATAATTCAATTCCTCTTCTTAAACGGTGATAGGCTTGAACCACACTAGTCCTTCTTTTCAAAACTTAGAAGTCACATCACAGTTTAGGTACATTACATAAATCGACCAGCTTTGTTGTGTTTATTGTCGTTGTCAAAGTGCTGGCGTCTTACCCGCCTTGGTAATTTTGACCATCGTTGCCTACAGCTTTTGAGCCATGTCGCCGGAGGTGTTTTTTGAAACAATTTGTCTTGACATTGCATTGCACAGTGTAATACGTGACTATTCGGCAGATTAATGATTCAGAGTAAGCCCATATTCGAAAGCCACAATTGATTCCTTCCTCCCTCAAATTTCAACTTGCTTGCATGTCAGTTCTGCACGCTCATTGACACTCGTCATCATCACCACCACCCGCCCCGGAAAACGTCTCCCGGACACCAATCCAAGAAAACGCCACAATCACCAACAAACAAACCAACCACGAAGAAAAATCATCCTGCAAAAAGGTCTGGAAAAGATCTTCCCGGATGATCCTAGACGGACTCACTGACACATCGGACAGCGGGCGCCCGGCCCCATCTTTTTTATCACAGGACGGGAACAAGCTCCGGCAGGATGCCCCTAAAATCGATCACAGGAAGAGATAATGTGGGGTAATGCGGCGTCTGGGAACCTCCGAGAGACAAGTTTTGGCGATTTCCGTGCTGGATACACAGTCCCTGGCTGCGGGATGAGGTTGGATGTTGGCGGAAGCTTGCTCAGGGGTAGTGAATTGGCTTGGTCAAGGACTTGAATAAAGGAGGACCGTAAGTGATGATTAAACTTCAATTGCAATCATAAGTTGCTGGTCTTCTATCACTTCTTTTTCATACATACCAAATAAACTGCAAAGTACGCGAAGCTCAACAACATACATTAAAGCTTTTCGAGAATGGCGACGAATCCAATCCCCTTGACGGAAAGGCTCTTCCTTTTCGGGAACTGCAACATTGTTCCCGATAGATATGACGATGTAAGCTTTACAGCCCTCTGTTTCTGCTGCCACCCTGTTTGCTAAACTCTCTTCTCCAGTGGCAAGCAGCCTATGATAAGCTGGCGGAGTATGTCTACGTGAACGAGCCTAACACGCTCACGTACTATTTCGGCATCCCGTTAGAACATGCCGCCAACCCTTCCCGGACCGACAACATGCTCGCCTTCGAGGCCTACCGTGCCCGCGAAGACCTGTACGATGTTCATCTCAAGTCCGAAGTCATGACCACCACCTTTCTCCCAAACGCCGGCCCGGCTATGACCACTGGCCTCGACCTCACACACTTCAGCGCTGTGGGCGGCTTCCTCGACGCCTCGGGCTCCAAGAAAGAGTGCGGCCTCATGCATGACATCCAAATCCACTGCGTGAAAGATGGCGATGCGCGAGCAAAGTTGCTAGACGCGCTGAAGCTCCTGGGCGAGAAGGTCGAGGAGCGGCAGAAGGATGGAAAGGGCGAGGTTTTGACGTTTCTGGGGCTCAAGTCGCTCGACACGGAGGATGGCGCAAGGATCTTTGTGCGATACAAGAGTCGCGAGGTGTGGGAGGAGTGGGCCCGAGGGAGCTTGTTGAAGGGTTTCTGGGAGTCTGTCAAGCCTTATGTTGCAGCCATGGAGCAGAAGGCGTATGCTCCGAACGGAAAGGGATGGCTGTGGAAGTAAGGTTGGGAATTTCGTTAAACGATGGCCTTGCACAAGTCTCTCGGTCTAGTCCTGTACGTAGTTCTGTCAAGTCGTTTACTTCTTCCAAATAAACCATTGGCCGGCGGTTTTTGAGGGCTGAATATTTGTCCTTATGTCGCAAGCAGTCAGTCGTCTCGGTTATCTCTTGGAGCAGGTGATTTCTCTTATGCGAAGGCACGAAAGTCATACTCCTGCCGATTTCCCCCTGACAAACAATCTGTCCGTTGTATACTTCGACCGCGAGAGGCTGCCAACGACCTCCGCTGGCGATCGAGGCACCAGTGTGCAGTCATGTCCAACGGGAGGAAGATAACACGCCATATGCTGTTCTTTTCGTTAGTCCGAATGCAAGGCTAAATTAAAATGTTGATGATACTAACATGACGCCCAGGAGGCTCCAAAGCAATATCCCCACATCCCACCCAAGCCACCAGTTCTTATCGGGATAGACGCCCGTCGGGCAATGAGGGAGGTCGGCCAGCCAGAGTATGGCAAAGCCAGTACCGCAGAGAACTATAGAGATGAAACCGTGCCAAAGCTTCGTGTTTCGCGACAGTGGCCAGGTATTTCCGTCCAAGTCGTAGAAGATTTGGTGCATGGTGGCGAGTTCCCAGGTGTCGTGGACCATAGAAAGCGTTCCCTAAATCAATATCAGCATCATCGTGGAGGAAGTCGAGAGTCACCCAGAGATAGATGAAGAAAAAGAGAACTCACCCCAAAGAGCCCTGGGATGATCTTGTGGCTCTGATACGGGAAATCCCAAAAGAGACGAAAGCCCGCGGTTACGGCGGCGACGGATGCGAAAAGCGCAAAGACCCTTGCGAATATCGTGGCCACTGCACATCATACATCGACTCGTAAAGAACAACCGTGTCTCATATCTGCCTTCTGCTCAGCAGCAGGTAAATTAGCTGCTGGCCTGTGGTGGTAGGGACTAAGTTGAGGTTACATGGATGCGGCAAGGGAAGACAACAGCATGGAACCCGTGTGACAAGCGCCTCAAACTCCATTGCAAACAACACGGTTAAACACGCCGGATCCAGCCACGGGAGTCTATCTTTCTCGGGAACCGCCGAATAGCGTGCGAGGCTGCGTCGTACAATCGCTAAGAACCTTGAAATCACGCTTTTCCCCAAGTACGATGGTCGGTTCACTGGGTCAGAACGGCGTACGAGGATTATTCTCAAAACTAGTGCTGGGAGGATAACATGTGTTGTCTCTTCGTGTATGTAAAAGTACCAACGTCGGCTATAATGTAAGTATCTTTGGTTGTCGTGCAAAACTTTGTACATGAGGCACGTACTCCGTTAGCATATCTTCATCAGTCATTCAATTCCTCAAACCGCTGTAGTCTCCTTAAAATGAATACTCCTCGACGTGCAAGTAAATGCCCTGTGCGCCAGTGCCCTTGTGCACTGCCCTTTCATCGCTTAGTCGGCTAACACAGTTCCTCGTCCTCGCGACAACCTCTCTACCGCCGCAAACGACGATACCAGTCTCGCCCCATGCTTGCTCTACCGGCTCGCGGATGAGTGCTTCAATGTCAGGTCGACTCGTGTACTCCCGAATAAAGTCTGGCGTTGTGATGCTTCTGGCGGGCGATCCCGTGGACGACTCGCCACTTGTACCAGCATCAGTGTCCTTTTCTGACGCAGCGCAGCAACACCCTTCCGTCTTCTTCTCTGGTATTGAGGTATCGGAATCGCTCTCCGCTGGTGCTTCGTTGAATGTGATGCCGGCTTCGCCACCTTTGCTTGCCCCTGTTATCGCAATGTGTATTCTGACGGCGATACCCCTATCCCTTGCAATCTTGCCAGCCTCCTGGGCTCTCTCGACGTAGTAGTTTATTTCCGCAGCTGTCTTAGCCATCAGCACCATCTCGACCCTCCGAATACAGCTCTTCTCCTCAGAATTGGCTATACGCTCTAAAATGGGTACCATGAAACTTGCGCCGGTAGATGCTCCGATAAGTACCATCGTTTCGTAGATATCCGACCTCGGCGGGGCGCCATATGGGCCGGAGATGAAGCCGGTCAGATCCGACTCTGGGTTCTTCGTTGCATAATCGTGAACTCTCTTGGAGAATCCCTTTTGGGCCCGAACGATAAGTTGGATACTGTTGCAGCAACAAGTGTTTTTGATGTTTTCCGCAAAAGCAATCGTATAGGGATGCGCCTCGAAAGGCCCGAGTCGTGGAATCCACAGATAGACGTGTTGGCCAGCTTTCCACTCGAAATGAACGTCGCGGATGGTAACTACCGTGGTCGAGGGCCCAACAGCACGAGCGGCAACGCGATGCCCCATGCGCTTCATGCCCGAGCAGCGCGAACGGTCGGGCTTAACTCGAACGTTTTGCCACAATAGCAACACCCATCTCGCTGCGCGATCGAAAACGAGGAACGAAATGCTCATCCAGAGGAGGTATCGCGCATCTGCGGGAATATGCATGTGTAGCAACCACAGCATGAGGATGCTGACGATGACATGCTGAGCTACCCAAAACTCGTACGCCAGTCGACGGATAGGCACGAAGCCCGTGACGACAGTCCAGAGTAGAAGCCCCCAGGCACCGAGGCCATATCGAACTAGGGGCATGATCTGGAGTTCGTATGAGACGAAATCGGCGCGAACCCAGGAAGTCCAGAAGTGGAAGCCGTGGACGGTGGCTGTAACAAACATGGTCCTTGCAACCCAACGATGCAGCCAGTTGAGTCTCTCGTGGCCGGTGCCAATAAGGAACCCGACGACGTTGAGCTTCATGGAGAGTAGGTAGATGAGCGGGAACTGGGCGATGCTGACCCAAGCGTTTCGATATCCGATGCGCTCCCAGTAGTAGACGTCGTGCTTGACTGCGTTCCAACTCATGAAGTAGACAATCATGGCCCAATAAGAGGCGAGAACGAGGATACGACCTAGGGGAGGCGGCGTCGCCCACCGCAAGCCGTTGATAGAAATGTAGACCTGGGGATATCCCATCTCGCGGATCATGGCTGTGGCGGTTGCCCATGCCTGGCTGAAGGGCCCTTGCGGGCGGGTGGGATGTTCAACTGAGGAGTTTTGACATGCCTTGAGTCTAGAGTTTGGAGTCTAAGTAGGTCATAACGCTGCGGCGTAATCCTGGGATCGTCGTACCTTTGTTGTGCATCGTAGTGATTAACTGCGCGAATTATGGTGAGGGAGCCAACAACTCCGGCGATGATGTACCAGTAATCACGGGCAAAGGCATAGTTCACATCCATGCCCATGCCGCTATCGTGCTCCATACCGTCCATGCCGTCCATATCCATGTTGGGCGATGAGGTACCTACCGAGGTAGAGGGATGATGGATATCTGGTGAGCTGGCGCAAACCGATGCGGTATCAGAAGGCGTTGGCGATGGATGTTGCAAACAAAAAAAGAAGTGTCACTTTAGCCGAGCATCTTCGTCGTCGTCGTCGGTTGTCGCCGTCAGATGCGCAACTGGCGCGGGAAAGCAAGGTGAGGGTCGCGTAATCAAATTGTCAGGTTGGTGAATGGCGAAGAGCGACCAGGGACTTGTCAGCTGGCTTGAGTGAGATGCAAATACTGGCTCAAAGAAGATGAGCTAATGAGAATGATTGAGCAGGTTCAAGAAGTTGAGTTTCGGTTACGTCGGCGGGTGAGACAAGAGTAATCAATGGCTGGGCTATTCTTAGAGAGAGGGTTGTAGACGGACCGTTGACGGTGAAGCCACCAGTCGCAAGGGTACGAATACAAATGGCAAGCCAAGCTTATGCTGATGGATACTCGGAAGCGGGACAATTTAATTACGAGCGGCTTCTTCGAGTTCCTTGCTCCATCTTACAGGTACGTGATCGTCTTTTGGCTAGATTCCAAACGAATGCCTTGAACCGGCTTGCCGCTCTCCCGACTTCGAGTCAATTCTTTTCGACGTCTAAAAAGAGAAGAACACAGAAACTTGCTCAAACAGCCTCAAGCTATTCCCGCTAAGAGCGGGACCAAAAACGCTGATTGGATCGGCGAGATTCTTAAGTAGCAAGGATGTCAGCTTTGGCGTCTAAAGACTAAGGGGGCTCAGAAATAGATAAGGCTTTGAAGTTACTAGACAAATTAAGGTAGACTCTAACTAGACTTCGCAGGGGGCAAAGTGCTCGTAAACTTATGTCTACTTCCTCGCTGCGCATGATTCTGTCACCTGAATTTCTTGATCCACTTGTCATGCTATTCGCCATCGACAAAGCTTCAAGATCTGTTCCGGGTCCAGCTACTGACATGGGAGATGTTCGGTACAGCCCGAAGGAATTGATCATGGCTATTCTTGTAGCGATGACGATTGTCATACACTGACTTCGAACAGTCAGTCAATCTAGTAAATTCCAAGTAACAAAGAAGAGTGAGTGGTCAATCATGATAACCTCCTTCGCTTCATCACGAATGTCGTAGCACCTCGATATCCACCCATCGTGAAAGCACTTAGACGGTTAGACCTACATAACCGATGGCCCGGTTTCACCAAAAAAAGGCTCTCGCTTGTCAGGAGCTAGACCAATGTACCTTGGTGGCTATTGCGCTCAGTCCGTTTTGCTACGTTTCCGTGACAGGCTTGCTCCGGTTCTCGCTCCTACAAAAGCTCTCGTGGTACCCACCACCTTCAACATCGTCGACAGCTGCACCGACATCACCGCCTACAAAACTCAACTTCCTCGTCCTTCACGCTGACGGAGCAAGCTTCTCGTTCCTCTCACACTCCATCACTCTTCAAATCACTCTTTGGTTCTTTCATCGATCATACCTCTCCAGCCATGCGTTCCACCATCATCCTCTCCGCCCTCGCGGGCCTGACGCTCGCCCACTTCGAGCTCAAGTATCCCACGTCCATTGGATTCTCCGACGACAACGAGAGCAAGGGTCCCTGTGGCGGCTTCACTCCCGACTTCTCATCCAAGGATATCGTCGACTTCCACGTCGGCGGCGATGCTCTCGCCATGCGCCTGACCCATCCTCAATGCAACTGGCTGTTCCGAGTCACCACCGATGAGAAGGCCGAGGACGACTGGGAGCAGCTTTACCCGATTGTTCAGCAGAGCGGCCTCGGCGACTACTGCCAACCCCTCGTTACAGTTCCCGAGAGCTACATTGGCAAGAAGGGCGTCTTGAGCATTGTCTCCTCGGCTGTCGATGGATTGCTGTACCAGGTGCGTTACTCTACCTACTAGTACCTTAGAGGTACATGATGTTCACCGACCAAGTATGGAATGCTAACTCGCTCCCCCCTACGCAGTGTGTCGTCGCAAACTTCGTCAAGGGCTCCATCGACCCTCCCAGCGACTGCACCAACGCGTCTTCAGTCAAGGCTTCCTTCGCCAGCGACTCCAAGCTCTCGGCACTTGTTGACAGCAACTCAACCGACTCGAGCAACTCCAGCGACTCGACCGACTCTTCGACCACCACCACGGCCAGCTCCGCCGCAGCTGCGACCAGCAGCGACAGTGCCGCCGCGTCGCTGCAGACGTGGTCGTCAGCTGGATTTGGGCTGGGCAGCATTGTGACGCTGGTGTCAATGGCACTTGTCGGAGGAGCATTGATCATTTGAGGATGGGCTGTTACTGGGCTCGGGAATACCAAAAATGCATGACCTTTATTTAGCGACTATGACTGACGCAATCAAGATTCACGAGAGCTTCCTGAACTCTCATCTCTGGACTGGACCCTGCCTTATCTGTGTTTGTGGCTCATCGTCGCGTTGCCCCGCCAGTCAAGCACAGGACGCTTCGAGGTACAATCAACATTACGAGAAGCTCTTGTTGTGAGCCTGCCACACACTGCAGCCACGCATTGAGATGACCTCCAAATGGCAATGGGACTACCACCAACCTCTACCCAGGATATGCTTTGGGAAGAGGGACGAAGAGCAGCCTTTCGCTTTCACCGGAAACAGCATCAACACCGTGCCAATTTGTCTTTGAACAGTGCTCGGCCATCAACCCCGATAGACTCCATTCTCCACAATATACACCCTGGCTTAGACCCTCATACGCCATGCTAACAACATGGGGCTCAATTATCGATTATCCGGATCCTTCGTTGAGGGGTAGTGACTGCTCACCTTTCTCACCTTTCTCACCTTCTCGAATATACTCGTTTCCTACCCATGATCGCGTCGACATGGAGAGCCGCAGCCATTGACGCCTCTTCTGAGGGAGACTCCGTCAAATGAGTGAGAGAGTCTAATGGTTTTTTGTGGCGGTCCCCCAGCCTCTTTGTTACTATGTATACGTCTGATTGACGTTACATACTTCGTGTCTGAACGTTGAAAGCGCTTAATACCGTGAGAAGTGAATACAAATCGGTGACTCGGCCGTATCAAGGTTTATAACGCGACGCGTGCTTCACGAACTCAAAGCCCGGCCTCCGTACCGCAGTAAACTTTGTCTCGATAAACAAAGATAGAGTTATTGCCATAAGATATCACCTTCTGGCTCTTCTTGCTTCTTGGCCACCTTCTCTGTTTATACATATCCGACTCTCTTAATGGTAGACAAAATGCCTTACCTCAATTTCTCTTCTGGTCTCTACGACCCTCAAAATACGTTTACTTCATCAAAGATGGACTCTCAACTCCCAATCATGTCACATAAACCCATTGGCGCCTTTTCTGGTGACATCTTCAACATCAATGCAGCCCAGGCTGGCATCTCCCTGGCCCTCCTTCTTCTATACACGCTCCGCAACACGATCTCCTCAAAACTCCCGAGATGGCTGCAGCCCTTTGCCCAGGAAGAGGAGGTAGAGCGCAAGACTACAAGACGATTCAAATTCTCAACCTTGTTCCTCACAGCCTCTTCTTTTCTTGGTCTTGCCTTGAGCGTCGTCTCTATCCAGCAGGCTCCAAAGGTTCAAGGATGCGCCCTTGACGTCGTTCCTTGGCTGGCGGCCACTCTACTTACATGCCTCGATCGGCCGAGAAAAGCACCCAAGATCCTTCTCGCGATCTACTTGCTTATGCTCCTCGCCGGCGCCGGTATCTACGCGGTTCGCTTCTTAGACGACAATCCCATCATCAAGGATGCTTACCGCGTCGCCCGAATTATTCTTATCGTCTTGAACATCCTCATCATTGGCAACATGCCTCTCCGCAACCCATTGTGGGATTCTGCGGACATAGGAAACAACAAAGTCGTGCCAACAGCCAGTCTTCGCAGCCCCGAGGACAACATCACACTCTTCCAGTTCTGGACTGTGAGCTGGGTTTACTCCCTCGCCCGCATGGCTCGCAAGAAAGACATCGCCGACGAGGACATCTGGCAACTGCCTTTCGAGTTTCAGCACACTCGCCTGTACATGGCATTCCGAGAACTCAAGGGGAATCTGCTTCCGTGTCTGATTGAGGCAAACGGCCTAGATCTCTTCCTCTCGACATCTCTTGCCGTCATCGAGAAGGTCTCCGAAGTATCCAACATCAGGCTGACAAGTAAACTGTACAACTCTCTCGACGATAACGAACCCGCTGAGGCCGTTTTCTGGTGTCTCGTCATGCTCTCAGTCGACTCCATCCGACAAGTCTCGAAAACCTCGTCAGGCTGGTACTCCCGCAAGGCATACGAGCGATCTCGTGGAGAGACGTTCATCGGGTTGTTCAGCAAGCTCTTGACGCGAGCGATGCCGGGGTCCGACAAGACTGAAGCGGCCCCAGGCGATGAGCCTCACAACTCTGGTGCCCGAGTTCAAACCGGCAAAGCACCCGGGCTCGTATCTCGCTTGTTTCGGCGTAATAGGCAGAGGAAGCCGAGTGTTCCTCTTCAAACCCAACCTGCTTCCAACGCCAAGGTCGTCAATTTAGTCCGCAGCGATACCTATGAGATCTCCCAACGCTTCTGGGATTTCCCCAAGCTGGTCTCCCAGCCCATCAAAGTCATTGTCACCATGTACTACCTCATCGATATCATGGGCTGGACTTCCTGCATTGGCTTTGCGCTAATGGCTCTCTTCCTCGCTGGAAACTCGATCCTCGTCGGTGTGTCCATGAAACTCGAACGACAGAGGACAGTTTACTCCGATAGGCGTGCCCAAGCGGTTTCACACTTCGTCGAGGCCAGCCGAGCCCTCAAGTTGAATGGCTGGACGGAATGCTGGAGCCGCAGGATCATGAACTTCCGAGAGTCGGAGATGA
The DNA here is from genome assembly GCA_014621405.1 of Stylonectria norvegica. Lineage (NCBI taxonomy): Eukaryota > Fungi > Ascomycota > Sordariomycetes > Hypocreales > Nectriaceae > Stylonectria > Stylonectria norvegica. Next base: position 24,593 of record JAANBC010000318.1, read on the forward strand.
TCAAACGTCTTCAGATTTCTCGCGTCAGCGCCGCGATATCAACCGTCAACGTCGCCGGCGGAGCAGCCTATCCTCTCGCCAGTATCTGCCTATACACCCTCGTTCTTAGAGACGGCCTCCCAAACGATGTCATCTGGCCCTCACTAGCGCTTTTTGGTCAATTAGAGTCGGGCGTTAAGGAAGCCTTTGATCTCATCTCGGCATTCTGGAAAGCGACCATCCCCATCGAACGTGTTAATAAGTATATGGCTGAGCCAGACCGTGATACCAACACCTTTGGCACAGGGGCTACCAGAGATATTGAGTTCAACGACGCAACCTTTGGTCGTCCAGCAACGACAAACCTGGTGCTACGACATCTCACCTTCAAGTTTTCCACCGGTCTCACTGTCGTCCGGGGCTCAATCGGTTCTGGAAAGTCAAGTCTGCTCCTTGCAGCACTTAACGAGATGGAACACCGCGAGGGCAGATTCTCTCGGCCTGATGAACCCGTTGCGTATGGCCAACAACTTCCCTGGCTCCAAAGCAAGACCATCAGGGAAAACATCGTGTTCCACCAAGCCTTCGACCCTGAACGGTACGACGAGACTCTATATGCCTGTTGCTTGAACCCCGATCTTGCTCTCCTCCCTCACGGCGATCAAACCAAACTCGAAGAAGGGGGCATTGGCCTTTCCGGTGGACAAAAGGCACGAGTTGCTTTGGCTCGAGCTGTTTATAGCAATTGCCGCATTCTCCTGCTGGACGACCCTCTTGCCGCCCTCGATCACGACACTGCATCAGCTATCGTTCAGCGATTTCTCCTCGGACCCCTTGCGAGAGCTCGCACCATCGTCATGGTCACCCACCGAGACGACTTGGTTCTCCGTCATGCAGACCAAGTGATTGATGTTGCCAATGGACAGGCTCGAGTTTTGTCGCCAAGTGAGGTGCAGGAGGAGTTAGAACACCCATACCACGCAGACTCCAGCAACACTACTTCCACCCCCGACGAAGCCCCTAAAACAAGCGTCGCCGACGAGGTTGCCAACATCAAGGATTCTCCGGAAGACGCCTTGATAAGAGGTGGCGTGTCGCTCGACATCTTTTACAAGTATATGAAGGCTGGTGGATGGCATCTTTGGATTGCCCTAGCCATCTTCGAATGCCTCTCTCGATATTGCGACATTGCCCGAGCGCGACTCCTCGAAGCCTGGGGCCAGGATTCCGCCTCTATTGAAACCCTTCAGACCGGTTACTGGGGACTTCCGGAGCCAGGCGAGCATCCCAAGCCGTGGCTATATGTCTTGGCTGGTCTCTCTGCGGTTCAGATCATCACGTACGCGGTCTCTCAACTACTCTTGGCTAACATCAGCATCAACGCGGCGCAGTCCCTGTTCAAGGTGGCCATTGACAAGGTCAGCAAGGCAACGTTCCGTTACCACGATATCACGCCGACGGGACAACTTAAGAACCGCCTGATTTCTGACATGGGAATGGTCGACGGCGGAATTCTCGCACCGCTGGAGGCCTTCGTCTTTAACTTGATCGCGCTGACGCTGAGCGTCATCGCCATTATGCTACATCAGCCTTTTCTCTTGATCATCTTGGTGGGTGTGTCGTTACTCTTCGTCTACTTCTTCCGCATCTACGTCCCGATCTCACGTGCCCTACGCCGCATGGAGATGCGTTACCTCACGCCCATCATCGCCAATATTGGAGTCATGCAGGATGGCCTCGTTACGATCCGCGCGCTGAGAGTGGAGAAGCACTTTCAGGACCGCCATCTCGAAGCCGTGGACGACTTCCAAAAGCAGGATCATTTCTTCTGGAGCATGGCCTTCTGGCTCGACTTTAGACTCGGCATATCCTCTGCTTCGATGAGATCACTCTTAACTGTCTTCATGATCTGGTGGGGGACTCCTGCAAGCGCTGTCGGGTTCGTCCTCCAACAGACCACCATCGCTATGGCGGCTGTTCAGCAACTTTGCGAAAAGTTCGCCGCTCTCCAGCTTGATGCCGTCTCTCTGGAGCGGGTCGACGAGCTGAACCGAATCCCGGAGGAGAAGAAGGGGGACCATCAACCGCCAGCTAACTGGCCCCTACCGAGCGACGACATAACATTCAACTCGATGACCTTTACATACGGGGAAGGCCTACCACCGGTGCTTGAAAGTGTGACCTTGAGGATCCCGGGAGGTTCTACCTGTGCTGTTCTCGGCCGCACAGGCTCGGGCAAGTCAACTATTGCAAACGCGTTACTAGCGACTTCGAAAGCCTGGACGGGCAATGCCATGATTGGGGCTATGGACCTCACCAAAGTCAACCAGACGACTCTTCGAAGCCGCATCACGTTTATCCCGCAGGATCCCACGCTCTTCCCTGGAACGTTGCGCGATAACATCGACCCGGAGGGGAAGTTCGCCGACGACGAGTGCCTCGGGGCCATCCACCGCGTACTCGGCGCGGGCTGGGCTCTTGATACTCCTATCGATTCCGGAGGTAAAAACCTCAGCCAAGGCCAGCGGCAGCTTGTGGGCATCGTTCGTGCGGTGGTGCGGCGCAGTGGGTTGGTCATATTAGATGAGGCGACGGCGTCGATCGATCGGGCAACTGCGGCGAAGGTGCAGAGGATTTTGCGGGAAGATTTGGCTAGTAGCACTGTTATTACTATTGCTCATCGGTTAGAAGCTGTGGAGGATGCAGATTGGTTATTACGCTTGGATGGAGGTAAGGTTGTTGAGTGTGGGCCGACGAAGGACCTTAGAAAGCTAGTCGGAGCTGGCATAAACGCGAAATAGAGGTTGTATTACAGGACTTGGTGTGCCGGAAGGGACGTATATATAAGGTTGGGTGACGGTTTGAAATACGCATGCCTCATCTTCTGTATATTTAGATATTGGATATCAAAGGTCGGACGCCTCGCGGCTGTTCACACGCTAATAGAGAAGAAAAAGAAGAACCAAGTCATTGTTCAACATCACAAGAACTAGAGCTCATGTGCTGTAGAGCATGACGAATATGCAATATCGTGGATGAAACAACTTGGCTCTTTACTTGTCACATGGTGTCAATAACGGAGTGCAGTCCCCCCTTTCCATCTCTTCATCAGCCCGGTCCCATATCTTTACCACTTCGGTCTCGCCTTATTATGCACAAGCAAGCTTCAATCTGAACGTATTGTGGATCTTGTCGTCATGAATAGCACTCACGAGACCCGGCAACCATTGTTCAGTCTTAGATGTCTACCAAGCTTTATTGTGTTTGAAAGCATGGACCAGACGATGCGTCTCCCCGGAGCCTAAGCCCCATTCACTCTCCGTGATTCATTGTCCCTTTGCTGATTGTGAGCGTAGTCATTCTTTTCTACCAGCATGGGTCTAATCTTATTCACCATGATGGCAACTATAAGTAATTCACTTCGGAACCTAATCTCTCGTACGGATCGCTCTTCTCTTTATCCTCTCACACCTCAGGCTTCCTCAAGAACTTGCTAGCTTTCATCGAGCTATTCACCACCAACTTGCCTTCTTAATCTACTCCTTGCTTCGGACTTCCTCACAGCCCTTCAAAACACAGCACGACACGACATCCACTCTCGATCTTCAGTCGTCTTCGACCTAGAGATCCCTGCAGGTAAGATTCCAGCACAGGCCATCACTCATACGTCCCTCTGACTCAGTGCGGCGGCTCCAGACCGAACAACCAACCTACCGAACTCAAGACTTCATCGGTGGAAATACAGTCAAGATGTGTCAATCCATTCGATACGTGTACTCAGAGTGCAAACACTTAGTCGCCCCTCCTCACGTCTGGCGCTTTGAGAAGTGTGCCAAGGCGTTCCGCACTGGAAGGGAGTGTTAGGTGCCTCCCACACTTGCTAAAGCGGATGTCCAAAACCGACATTGGCATGGAGAGACCCTTTGCGGTCGTTGCACCGAGGCTAAGAAGGCCAAAGAACTTGCCGCTACTCCTGCTGCTGCCGCTGAGAAGACCACTTAGGTACTTCGAAGGTAGAATACGCGAGAAATGTACTCGAGGTTTTGCATGGAGTCAGGAGCAACAATGATGGACAACATGGTGTTTGGTTCCGTCCTGGAGATTTGATAGAGGCAGGATAAGCCTTGGTTCTGTACCGATAGAGTCTGGCACCTTTACGAAGTAAACACAATTCTGTCTCGTAATTTGATTGCAGTCTCTTGCCTACATTGTAAACATGGACGAGATTCCTAACCAAAGTTCGTCTAACTACACAAGATTCCCCTTCTTCGGTCTTCAGACTAACTGAATAGCTTATCCAAGATCCTGTTGAAGCCGTTGCTGCAGAAGTCAGTAAACAAACACGGAGGATATCAAAAGTCGAGACTTACGTTGCTGGTTGGGGTACGTAGTTTGCTTCGTATTCCGCGATGACGTCCAAGTCTTTCAACAAGTCGACCTCTTCGGGCTTGTGTATCTTCGTCTTGTGGATCAACTTCCATCCCACGTACAGAATGGGGAAGACGGCAACCATGGTATACCTACTTCGGTCAGCAAATGGTAAATATGATCGTCTGCGCCAGTCTTACGAGAACAGGAAGTCGGGAATGTTCCAGTAGCCGTCCAGAGGCAAGAACACGGTGTACCCTCCCACAAAAGTCATGATGAAGGTTCCCACGAGTCCGTACCACGCCGCGTAAGGCTGGAACCAAGCCTTGTAGGGGAGGGTGTCGCGGCTGATGCCCTGGGCCTTGAGCGCACGGTAGAAGCACAGGTATGCGGTGCACATGCAGGCAAAGTTGATTAGCTGCGATGCCGTCACGAGGGAAACGAACCAGTCCAGAACAACGGCAGTGTTCTCAGACAACTGCAGGAAAGACAGGAGAGCAATGAGCAGAACAACGAAAACACAGTACACAGGAACACCCTGCCTGGTGCATGTAGTGAAGAACTTGGGTGCCTTGCCCTCCAGCGCGAGTCCGTAGAGCGAGCGGGATGCGCAGTACACGTAAGAATTGCCCGCCGAGAAGGCAGCCGTCAAGACCATGGCGTTGACGATGTGAGGCAAGACTGCAATGTTCAGTCGGTTCATAGCGACTACGTAGGGCGAAGCGGCGGCACCGGGCTGTCCATCCTTGAAAGCCGCCGATAGCTCGGCATCGTCGAAAGGCACCAAGATACCAACACACAGTGACCCAAGAACAAAGAAAGCTGTGAGACGATAAAAGACGGCGTTGAAGGCTCGGGGCATGACGAATCGCGGGTTCTCGGCCTCGCCAGCCGCCATGGAGACATAGTCGGGTCCGGCGATGGTGAAGGAGGCCTGTATAAGGCACTGGAGGAAACCAAGCCAACGACCTAGACTGCCCTCATAGTACAGCTCGGTGAAGGCTCCGGGATTCTTCCAATATCGAAAGCCGAACTTGTCGTGCTCCGGGTTTCCGCCGACCATGACGATGAAGGTGAAGATGACAAGCCCAACAATCAAGAGCACCTTACCCAGGGCAGCCCAGAACTCAGTCTCGCCATAGAATTGCACAGCGAGCACGTTGATCAGGGCATACAGGACGATGATGATGGCGATGATGCCACCGGCCGGGACGACGTCGCTCCAAAAGTGGATGATCAGGTTACACGCGACAATCTCGAAGGGAACGAGTGCGGCCTCGAAGACGAAGAAGTTCCAGCCGGCGGCAAAGCCAAAGGCCTCGTCGACGTAGCGACCGGCAAAGGTAATAAAGGGCGATGAGATGGGCAGATAGGTGACCATTTCGGCCATGCAAAGGGTGACGGCGAGGATGAAGGAGCACCAGATGGTGAAAGCCAAGAACAAGCTGGCCGGGCCGCCGTTGAGGAGACCTTTGCCGATTTGGACCTGCAGGGTGACAAGGTATTGTCATGAGCACAAACGAGCATCACGAGGGGAAGCCATGTACACTTGTACGCACATAGAGGGCGGTTCCGATGGTGCCACCGATGCCAATCAGCTGGATATGGCGCGCCTTGAGCTTTCGGTGCGTCGAGTCTTGGTTGACCGAGAAAGAGGCGCGGAGGTCATCGCCATTCGAGTGGAAGGTAACGTCCTTGTTGTCGAAGGCGCGCTTCTCCTGGTCCGAGGCGTACGCCGGGGGCATCAAGTCGATGCCGGTGGAAGCCATCTCGGGGGCAAGTTCAAGTTTGGCGATTGGTCTCGTTGTTAAGCTGCCGAAGATAGAGGCGCAAGAGGCCTGGAATAGTCGTCGAAGTGTCGTTGTCGAAAGACGAGAAGGCGCTTCAGCGAACAGCCTTGAGAAGAAGACAGAAGAAGTCGACGACGAAGTCCATAAGCTGCAGGGCGAATACGGTTTCTTGTGCACAATCGCAGGTTGCGATGTCTGCCACGGGGAACAATAACTTCAACAACACTCAGGTTCGGGCCTCAGTGATGAATAAAGGATGAGAGGAAAGGCGGGATCCGAGACACCGGGTCGTCGGTGGGCTTTTATGATTTAATCCATTGGGAACAAGAGGGGCCGTGGATCATGGAGCTACACACATGCAACGCCATGCAACACCATGCAAACTCGGCTGCGATGCTGGTGGCCCGCCATGTCGGACACGCTTACTCCCCAACTTCCCCCCAGGGATCAGCACGCAATGGCTGCCCCGGATGAGGAAGGGTACCGCTGATCATACTGCCCAGGCCAAGGATAGCCAAGCATTGGCAAATGTCTACGAATATTCTACTCAAGGCTAGCAGACAACTTGGCGACCCTCTCACCAACACCAACACCAACACCTAACATCGAGAACTCATCCCAACCGGCAACAACAGTGGATGTTGCTCTTCTTGGCCCTCTCCTCCACCAAACGGACGGCACCCGAGGCATTACAAGCCAATCAAGAACCCGACGATCTCGTCTGACCATCGGATCGACCCAGACTCTTACGGTTGGGTCCGTGGCCGGCGAAGGATTCAAGGGTTCACAACGCTATGAACCTGGGTAATACGGCCACAATCCGAGCTCCCCACGACCAAATTTGCGCGTGGAATGTCCTCATCCCCAGAGCCCTAGCCGCTAATTACGGAAGACCAAAGCTCTCTTTGTTTCAAAATGAGAGGAAATTCCTACGCAAAATCTACTGTGGCCACCCCCGCCTGTGCGTTCCGGTTTATAGCTTTTCCGGCCCGGCGCAGTCTCATATAGGCTATAATAGCTATTTTCTTTATTAATTTATTATAACTATTAGACTTTTTCTTCTTTATAATAATATTATAAGATCTATATATTTTCTTTTTAAAGCTTCTTTTATATTAGCCTATAAGCTCTTATTCCCTGCTTTATAGGATATTTTTATTATATTTTTTACTATTTTTATAAGTATTATAGCTATATATTTATTTTACTTATATTATCTGCGCACTTATGATACGGGATCAGATCCGTATCTTATCTGACCAGCTGTCAGGCACCTGCGAGGGTGTTTGGGACCTCGGACCTTCGGGTNTTAGNGGTCTATAGAGCCTTGCACAGCTGTTTCCTACTAACTAGGGTACAGCTAGACCTTTTGCCACAGCAGTCAAGGGCTGTGGCAGCCTTCCGCATCAANNNNTANCANTTNNAANNAGCTAAGTAGTAAGTTAAAATTACTAAGATAATTATTAAAAAGGACTTTTATATAAATAATACTTAGCTTAATTTAATAAGTATAATAATAAGCAATAATAATAATAAAATAATAGCTAAATTAGTAATTAAGAATCTTATAGAGGAGATAGCCTAATTAATTTATTAAAGAGATTAAAAGTGTATTATAGCTTAATATATTTATAAGTATAGTAAAAATATAAGTAATAAGTTTAAGAATATAAAGAAATAAGTTAAGCAGCTAGAAAAGTTATCTATTATATAGATAAAACTAATTAAAGAAATACTAATATAGATAATTAATATTTTTAGCTATATTATTAATAGAATTCAGGGTATAGTAGCTTTACTTAATATAAATAATAAGATTTATAAGCAAGTTAGCATAAGATTATATATTATATATAATTAATTACTTAAATATTATCTCTACTCTAATAAAGTTATATAAGAAAGTTATAATATAATAAGATAAATATAATTAATTATAGTAGATAATTTAGTGCTTAGAAGTATTCTGCGAGACCTTGCGACTAAAATAGAGAAATATCTAACTAAGAAAGAGAATAAGAATATAAAAAATAAGACTAACTTAAATAAAAGCAATAATAAGAATATAGAATTAGTAATAATAACTTAAATATTGCTTTAAATAAATTATTACTTAGGATAAGCTAAGTATTTTAGTAGAGGGGAGTTATTAGGTAGTTTAAGTAGTTTAGGTAGATAAGACAGACTAATAGATTATATATAAGAGAGATTAATAGCTTAAATCAGTTAGCCTATTTAGATAGGAAAATCCATTTAAATATAACATACTAATTTCAGACCTTTAGTCAGGTTCGTTCCTATTATTACTAAAGGTTATAATATTTAATTATTAGCTAATTCTTAATAGTCTAATAATAATATAGAATTATAACTCTAATAATATTAGAAAAAGTCTTAATAAGCTGCTAAAAAGAGAGATATTTAATAGTAGTAAAGAGCATATTCACTTCTATAATCTAATATAGTAATAGTTTTAAAGGCAGTTATAGCCGCAGCTATAAAGATCTTATAATTAGGCTTTATATAAGCTTTTAATAGGGCTAGGGCCGAGAATGCAAGTGAGTTTTCTAAAGCTAAAGATAAAGGCTTAAGCTGTAAGGCTATTCCAGCTATAATATAATAAATAGTTATTAAATAGTTTATAGAAGATATAGTTATAGTTATATTAAAAAGCTTAGCTAATAACTTATACTTCTTATTATATATATAATAAAGCTATATAATTATACCTTTTAATATAGAGGTTTTTATCTTAATAAGAATATAGCTATATTATATAATATATAACCTTTATAAGCTATAAGTATAAAGCTATGCCTTAAGTATATATTTTATATCTTTAATATATATTTAAGGCAGATTTAATATTAAGTGCTAGTTTTCTAGCTAGCTTAGTAATATAGCAAGCTAGTTAAAGATACTTAATTCACTAGGTTATATAAGAAATAGTATAGAAGTGGGAGTATCTGCTATTATAAGCATAGCTAAACTAGCAGCAGTTATTTTAGTAAGTAATAAAGATATTAAAAAGTTATAACTTTTGCGGTTTTCTTAATTTTTATAATATTTGCTAATTATATATATTTTAAAGTAAGGCAGATCTTTAAATATTAAGATTTTATTAGTTAAGAGATATTTAACCTTATAGCTATATTACTAAAAAAACATATTATAATATTCTAACTATAGGGTATTATATTACTTAAAAATCCTCCTTTAAACTTAATATAACTTGCAAGGCTTGAGGCTATTAACTTAACTTAATTAACTTGCGATATCTTTAACTTGAATTGACTTGGCTTGACTTGACTTGAGCTAACTTGAATTGATCGCAGCCTTGGTGGTGACCCGTCGTGGACGCATTTGATCTTTAGTTTCCTATCAGCAAAAAACGTGTTAGAGCACAGCAGATGAAGAAGCTAAGCTCGGGAATGACTGGCACGAACCGACACGAAGCGCAAGCAATGGTCGTCCTCACCATGTTGAAGTGGTTTTGGATGACAGGGCGGGCGAGTCTCTGGAAAAGATGACGGGTTTGATTGTATGAATGGCAAAGCCGTCGGGGGACGGGTTTGATATGGGGCCAAGATATATCGCGAAGAGTCTCGACTCTCGGCTTTCGGCTTTACCGTTATCTCAAGTCTTGCCGAGTGGTGCATACTTGAGACAGTACAGGTATGCTTATCTTCATGTTATTAGTGTATAGACTAAACTAGCTGTTATTATTGGATCGTGCAATCAGCAAAGGGCTGAGATAACTCCAAGTCTCCAACCCTAGTAATAGAACCAACTTCATCGATTGAGACCATGGGAAAACATGAAATAGGACGAATAGCCGGCTCTCAGCCCAGCTTCATTCCCTCATCACAACACATCCCGACCAACAACATAACCCTGGGCCCCGGCCTTTCGATATTCCTCTCAATCTTCCCTTGCGCAGAAGTCACAAGTTACACTTACAAGTTCGCGACATCACTGAACTATGGCTCACGCTAAGGACATATCTGCCATACCTACGGCAGTCGAGCCGTATCATGACTTCGAGAAGGGCGAGATTGTTGACAGACGCGCGGATTTGGGCCTTCAGTTTCTCGAGATGAATGGAAAAATCGAGTACACCGAGGAAGAAGAGCAGCGCGTTCGCTGGAAGATAGACTTGCACCTGATGCCAATTGTTGGTCCAACTCATTTACGTTGAGTTCGAAAAATTAACTAATACCTCTCCTTATAGCTTATGCTCACCTTTGGCCTTCAGTATCTCGACAAGGTCACCATCTCCTACGCTGCCGTCTACAACATGAAGAAGGACCTCGGCCTGGTGGGCCAGCAGTATAGCTGGGCGAACTCTCTCTTCTACGTCGGTTATCTAGTTGGCGAATTTCCTGCCAACTACCTCATACAAAAGCTTCCCATCGGCAAGTTCAGCAGCGTCTGCATCCTTATCTGGGGTATCTTGGTCATGCTTTGCGCCACGGCCAAGAACTTCGCGGGAATCGCCACTCTACGCTTCCTCATGGGCTTCTTCGAGGCTGGGATCCCCCCCTGCTGGATCTACATCACTTCCATGTTCTATTAGTCTAGTGAGCAGGGAATGCGGGCTTGTGCTTGGTACTTCATGGTCGGCATTGCCGCCATTGTTGGTGGCTTGCTCGGCTACGGCGTTGGCCACATCCACACGAGTGTTTCACAGTGGCAGTTCGTCTTTCTGATATGCGGTGGATTCACCGTCGTTTGGTCTCTTGTCATCGGTTTCTACCTGCCAGACTCACCTCTGAACGCCAGATTTCTCACAGAGCGTGAAAAGGCCATCGCCATTGATAGGCTGCGATCTAACCGCACCGGTGTCAAGTCTAGCGAGTTCAAGGTTGAACAGGCACTGGAGGCCCTCCGCGACACCCAAGTCTGGCTCTTTGCTCTTTGGAGTGGCGTCAGTCAGATCCTTAATATCGGCGGCAGCTTCCTGCCTCTGATTATCCAGGATATGGGGTTTACAGGTTTACAGACTACGCTTCTGACTCTGCCTGTTGGAGCCGTCGAGTGCGTTGCTATGGTTGTTGCCGGGAGTCTCTCATCATACTTTGTGAATGGCCGAACGGGTATCATGTTCGCTGTAGCTTGTCCTACACTGGTTGGTACCGTTCTTTTGGAGACCTTGCCGCTCACCAGCGTCTGGGCTGGCGCAACAGGCGTCTGGTTGATGCTTTGCGTTCCGGCTTCATACGCTATTATGCTCAGTCTGATTTCTTCAAATATTGCTGGAGTTACAAAGAAGGTAACAACTACTTTGATTGCATTTGTGTTTTTTTGCGTGGGCAATATTGTCTCGCCTCAGCTGTTTAGAGCCAACGAAGCGCCACAGTACCAAACTGCTATGCGATCTTTGCTAGTTGCTATGGCTCTTACGCAGGTACTTACCATCTTATTGGGCTTCTATTATGGATACGAAAACCGACGTCGGGACAGGGTTCTGAGATCCACGCCGCAGCATGTTATTGACTTAGCAATTGCGAGTAATGAGGAGTTCTTTAATAGAACAGATATAGAGGATGCTCTGCGTTTTAGGTATAAGTGGTAGGATAAAAGTGATATTATATATATTCTATTTTTATAATTATATAAGTAATATTATATTAAAGTAATATATTAATATAATAAAGTACTTATT
>JAANBC010000319.1:0-36013 GCA_014621405.1 Stylonectria norvegica
CGGAGCAGAAGGCTTAAGCTGCGAGCTTCAAAGCTTCCAAACTTCCAAACCTTAGGGTTTTTTCGCGAGGACCTACCGAGTGGCCAGACGCAACAGCCGTCAGTCTTGACTTGATTTGCCCTCCATGGATGGCACTTCAACGCAACAGCTACCCCTCCACGTGACGGAAAAGATCAATCAAGGATAAGATTTAAGATCAAAACGAGAGCAATTGAGAAAAACACTTAATCAAGTATCTACTGTATCTTTATTTTCCCCATGTCTACGTACCACAGGTTACCTACTACTAGTGGTACTTAGTAGTAGTAATACCTTAGGCTCGCCAATCGACTGTGTGATGCCAGAGTGTTGCGATTATTCCAACGTCCGAGCCGCCGCCGCACTGACTGGCCATTAACTACATCTTTGCGAATCACAACCAGAGGCGACCCTATCGCGGCATTCTTTTCTCTTCCGCACATATCGTAGACCCAACACAACTGTCACAAGTTCCAGACGCTAGTAGCAGCAAGCCTATCAATATCATGGCCATCCCTGTTCAGCGTCACAGACAGCAAACATTCTTCTCTGACATGCCCAACGACGCCCCCATCACCAACCCATCGTCAACCTCCCCGCCCAAGGCAGGTAAAGCACGGCCTCGTCTGTGCTTTCGCTGCTTCCCAACCCAATCGCCATTCGTAGCTGCTCATAAGCATTATATAAGGTACTAGTAGCAAGGAGGTAGGTAATCTGGGTACATGTAGGAAGGGAAGCCCAGTAAGCAGTGATTTGTCGATGAGCAACCATCGACCAACAAGACCGTGCTTTTGAGCACGGTTATATCAGCTTCCTCTCGCCGCTTCTCTCGGCGTTTCCAGGTTCTCGCAGATATTTAATACACTTTCACACAATCGAACAGACAATGGCTTCCACAGAGCGATCTGGTGCACAACAACCTACGGCGCCCCAGCCTCAGCGGAAGGACGGGAATATATATACTTCATACGAAGCCGCACAGGATGTCAAGGCCGGCGCATCCATCACCGCTTGGCCGGCCGACGAACCATACCATCATCCGCCGCAGACCATGTGGTTACAAAGTAATACACTTAAACCGACAACCGAAGGCTCAACACGCCAAGGGCAGCAGATGGAGGGGTGTCAGCCTGAGTGACAATACCGGGGTTGGGAGAAATAAACATGAAGTGAGACCTGGAAGTCAACATGGCTTTTAAGACACGACATCACAAGAGCAGGAAGCGGCAGAATGTTGGAGCAAAACCATGGCATGAAATGCAATGTAAACCATCTAATGTACAGTTGGGGCAGTGCCCGAGCCCGAGTCCAGTCTGATGGGCAGTGAAGAGGCGTGACCAATGAAGAAAAACGGCGAGATCAAAGTCATAACACCAGCAAAACCAGCTGCCCCGTTATCCCGATCTCGAGTTTCAACGAACTCAGATTCCACATCAGAAGTGGCCAATATCAATACCACTGCCTTCTTCTGTTAACCGCCACCGTAAATCGACTTGTTTTTGGTGTTTATTATGAAGTCTGGACTCCTGCCCGTTATCAATAGATCCTATCTTGTTCCATCACTGCATAACAGAGTTAGTTTTGATTGTCATTCGCGAGTCTGATGTGTGCTTACCATAATCTCATCCTCCATGGGAGCATCGCCGTTACCAGCCGCGGGAGCCGCAGTGCCGGTGTTCTCGCTGGTAGATGCAACGAAGTAGTCAGCCATCTCTGAGTCGAGCTCCTCAGCAGTCTTCTTGGCGGGGCGAGCGCTGCGAGCTTTCCCCTTCTTGGCGGGTCCCTTAGCAGCAGGTCCCTTGGACGCGTTTCCGTTGTGCTTTGCTGCCGCGGCGGACTTGGGCTGAGACTTGGGCTGAGACTTGGGTTGACTGACAAAACGGTTAGACCAGGATTTCATGAGGTCGTCGAATCATTATAACTTACGAAGTACGCTCAGCCAAAGTCTTAACAGCTGGGATGACTTTGTCGGCTTGTGCGGCGCCAACAACAATCTCGATCTGTTTTCTTGTCAGATGCTAACCCTCGCAATGTAGACGAAGGAACGTACCTTGATCGGACGGTTGTCAACCAGTAAACCATTCAGCTTTTGGAAAGCCTTCGAGGCGCCGTCCGACTTGTGAAAGATGACGTTGGCAATGCCACGGCTCTGCGAGTTGGGTCCATACGAGATTTCGACTCGCTTGATGGGGCCAACAGACTGGACAAAGTATTCCTATCAGGCGAAAGTAGCGTCAGTTATCCGAAGCGTAAGGTGACAATAACCGTAAATCCGTCGTCGAGCATTCATCTTTCCAGGTCCGGGAGTTTTACGTCGCCAGAGTAGGGACGTTCATCGCGAGCGTGTATCCAGCGAGCAGAGCAGTGAGCAGGTGAGCAAATGACCAAGATCCCAACAATCCGGATTCAATCCCCGAGAAAGATCACAGCCCACAGACGAAGGCGCCAACTTGATTTTTCTTGACTCGTCCCCAAGGTCGAACATATAACCGACGTGTCAACCATGATTGGTTATCCATATAGACTCTGCCACACCAGAGATAACACAGCCCGCCGTTTCGGCCAAGGACTTGTATCAAGTTTGAGAAAAGAGACCACTCCCAACAGATTTCGTGACGACGTGTCGCCATGTTTGCATATGCTCACTGCTGTGCTCACTGAATTGGCGGAATCGGGAACATTCGTTCCTGAAGGATCGCTTGCCGAGACTGGTCGAATGTGCATATCGTATTCGTGGGCCGTAGTCCTGTTTCAGTCGGCGCTATTTCTTTGAGGAGAGCTGACCAGGCATCACCAACGAAATTCATTGCGCGACAAGGACATTCTCGACTTCCGACAGAGAACCCGTTTTTCAGGTGTTGCTGAGTCAAGGAAGGAGAAACGGCTTTCCGATAGCTCCGAGCCAGCCATTCATAGTTGGTGTACTATTCGGAACGCTATGTCCAACGGCAAAAAGAGGTACGGCGAGGAATAATAGGTCGAACAAAGTCCGAGGGCATCAAATGCCGCCGCGGAAACATACCTTAATCTGCTGCTCCGAAACATCCTTGGGCTGTATTTTGTTAGGGGTGAAAATCGTTTAAAGGGATTGGAGAGCGCTTACCAGATTGCTCACAATGATCTTGCTGTCAAAGTTTGCTCCGGCGCCCTTGGCAGGGGCGGGCTTTGCACCGGCACCACGAACGGGCCTGGTGTTCTTCTGAATACCTCCGATGGGCGCGGTGGTGGTGGGGCGACCAGCTGTGCGGCGCGTAGAGCCCCGACGACCACCACGGCCAGCTGTGCGGCGCTGAGCCGAGGTGATGTCGTCGAGTGCTTGGTCGAGCTTTCCAGACATTATGATGTGAGAGTTGGGGGTAGACTGGTGGAGGGTCAAGTGGTGCGGTAGGGTCGGAGACTGCCTGAAGATGACAGAATCGATACTGGTCTGGCTGATGATGGTGTCGGATCAGTAAAAAGGGATCGAAGAATGTTTCCTCTTGTTCGCGAAAGATGCGCGATTGACGACCGACGATTGAGGAATCGCAAGTGAGGACGAAGTCGAGGTCAAAAGAGAAGTCGCGAGACAGTAGTGACGCGTTATTATGCGGAGATGAAAGCGCAGCGGGTAATAATAGCGCAGCGAGTCGAGAGGGTTCGAGACACAGTCGGTAGAGAAGAGAAGAAGCCGTTGGCGATGTGTGCGGACGTGGGAGTCAAGTTGGGCGTTGACGTTGATGTAGAATGCAGAGGAGAAAGGGAGGAGCCTGGAGGGAGAGGACGAGCAGTTGCACAGGAAAACACGGGGCGGGCGCCTCAGCTCCTGCCAGTCAGCACCAGCAGGGAAAAGGCAAAGGCGAAGGCGAAGCGCTAATCTGTTTGTGGATGGGCACGGCCACGCACAGCCACCGTTTGCCACAGCCTGTTGTCCAGCCTGTCAAGCCCAGCTGCACGCGTGGAGCCATACATTAAAGGCCACGGCGACACGGGCGTGGAGACCGGAGCGAGATGCTTCACGTCGCCAATGGAAGTTCAAGCCAACGCACAAAGAGAAGCGGCAGTCTTGGGTTGCTAAATGTTTTTGAGTCTGCCATGTAACCCGGCTTCCTATGTGTTCTTTTACGCTGGTCCGGTCCCTTGTCCTGAAACAGCTTGCAGCCAGTTCGTGAATCTTCGCATTACCCTTCCCATAATCGTCGCAAAGCCGGTCACTGATATCGAAGCCAAGAGGTCTATCCCTGCGACTATTTCGATTCGTACGTGCAGCACTCGCGTCCAGTGCATCCGCCCTCCTCTCCCAGCTTCGTGGGCAGATCAACTGCTTGTCTCGTAAGGGCCCTTGTCGCCATTGTCTTTCCAGCGCTGGAAGCTATGCTTCCAGCATATATTCGGCTCTTTGTTCCGTATTGTACAACCTCAACTCGCCTTCATATCGTCCAATAGCCCAGTTTATTGGTCGTTGGGCTCATTTCGCAACAGCCGCTTGCTTCTTGGGTGTAGGAGGTGCCCCCTTTTCACTTTCCACCAGCTTGACGTTGTCCGCAGAGTTGACCTCAAGAAAGTGGTACAGAACGATGAGTATCATGGAGCTGGATCCAAGAAAGATGGCCAGCCGGTAGAGGTCGTTGTCTGAAATCATCGTTGCGGAAGGAGTCGTCGAGGAATGGAGGTAGTACGTAAGCCCGATGCTAATGATACAGAGACTGAGCGGCTGGTTAGCATGCGATGCATCGCAATGGACCTGACGATAGGTGGTTCAACTTACTGACTGTAAGTTTCACAAGGCTAGGCGAAAGTTCATGTGCCGTATCGTTGCGATGGGGAACAGCGAGGCTGGAATTGCGAGGACGTGACGATGCGACGGAGCTGTTTCCAGAGTGGAACTGGCCAGTTGGAGCTTCGATCGGGCTGGCCACTAACATGAATGGGCAGGGGGCCCGGGCTCGACGCCGCAGTCGGCTCAAGGCGCCGTACGAAAGTACTGTAGCGCTGTAATTAGTGCGGTAAACCCCGCCGGGCAGCAGAGAAAAAGTCTGGCCAGGCTGTAACATACTTCACGTGACTGCTGTGATCTCATCCACCAAAGAAAGGTAACCCACCAACCACCAGTTCTCGCCTGAAGAATCTACGAATATCATCAACGCCACTGCTCCAGGTCGCATTTCGCTCGACGCCGGGGATTTACGACGTCGTCGGTTCTCCCCCTCACGAAATCACCCCCTTTTAAAGACTTGGACTACCCCGCCACCGCCCACGATGCCTCCCAAGAAGAATGCCAAGCTCGAGGCGGCGCCCAAGAAGTCGGCCAAGTCGGTCGACGACCGGACCTTTGGCATGAAGAATAAAAAGGGCGGTGCCGCGCAGAGACATATTGCGCAAGTGACGGCGCAACTGAAGCATAGCGGTAGCGCCGAGGAACAGAAGAAGAAGGCTGAGCGGCTGGCCCGAGAGAAGGAGAAGAAGGCTTCCGACCAGGCGAAGCTAGACATGGAAGCCATGTTGAACAAGCCCGCACAGGTCCAAAAGGTGCCGTTTGGAGTCGACCCGAAGACAGTTGTGTGCATCTGGTTCAAAAAGGGAAACTGCGAGAAGGGCAGAAAGTGCAAGTTTTCCCACGACCTGGCTGTCGAGCGCAAAACGGAGAAGCGAAATCTATATACGGACGGTCGCGAGAAGGAGGAGGAAGTCAAAAAAGTCGAGACATCTGCGGATTGGGACGAGGAAAAGCTCCGAAACGTGGTTCTTTCCAAGAAGGGCAACCAGCAAACGGGCACGGACAAGGTGTGCAAGTTCTTCATCGAGGCCATCGAAGATGGAAAATACGGTTGGTTCTGGATCTGTCCCAATGGGGGAGATCAATGCAAGTACAAGCATGCTCTGCCACCTGGGTAAGTCTGGTCCGATTCTGGGTAGAGACAACAAGATGCTAACGCTGGTACAGATTTGTGCTCAAAACCAAAGAACAGAGAGCCGCAGAGAAGGCACTAATGGATAAATCTCCGCTCAAGACTTTGACATTGGAGGACTTCTTAGAGTCGGAACGACACAAGCTGACGGGAACCTTGACGCCTGTGACGCCAGAATCGTTTGCCAAGTGGAAGAAGGACCGTCTTAGCAAGAAGCTGGCTGAAGATCAAGCTCGCAAAGCAAAGGAGAACACGGGCCGTTCGCTTTTCGAGAGTGGCAAGTGGAGAGAGGATGATTCGGATGATGATGGCGAGGATGACGACGATGATGATGAAATCTTTAACCTTGCAAAACTCAGGAGGGAGACTGAGGCTATACAAGAGAAGAAGGAGGAGGATCGGTTGATGGCGCTACACGGCCCTCCTCCGTCGGACGAGGCTCCCGAGACGGCCGATACGTCTGAGGTGGGCGAGGCGTCTGAGGTGGCCGAAACACCGGTGGGCGAGGCGTCTGAGGTGCCAGTGGAAGAAGCATCTGGGTCTTGAACCGGCTTCCAGCAAGAGTCCCTTAAGAGTCTCTAGAGGCTCGGGATTTGGAGCACGCACTTCCCGACCCCCCAAACGGGGGCAGGCCATTCAGAGGCAAGCCCGAGCCTTGCTGGAGTACCAAAACTCGCCCTAAAGTGAGGCTCCTGCTGGTCAATCACGGCGAATCTGGACTCGATTCTTCCATTGTCAACCGTCGATGAGGGACGACGGCTTCTGCAGTAGAGTAGCGCATTAGCTCCACAACGAAACGGTCTACCTAAGCCTTGCGACTTGTCACCCAGAAAGCTTCAATGTTAGGCACTGCATATGCAGGTGTCTCTTGATGTGGTGGTTGCTTTGCGTTGAGTCGGGACTTGGGGACGGTTTATGACGTTGGTCGCGAGAACTGGATGGTGGAACAACGTGTGGTAGGTGGGATCAAGGGAGGATTAAGGTAGGATCAAAGTAGAATTCAAGCCAAGTTGAGACTCCAAGGGCAAGTCCCGAAGGTAGATCCATTCCCAATTTCGCGACGGCTGCGCTGAGAGGCGTCCATAAAGTCCCGCGTCCCCCCCCCGGTCAAGGCGCCAGACGCGGGCTTCCCCAGAGCAAAGGCGGAGGCGCAGGCCCAAGCCCAAGCTGCAGAACTTCCGTGAATGTTGCGGAGGGCGGAGACATAGTAGCGAGAGAGTGGGGAGAAGACGACTTCCGAGGATGTCAGGATACCTGACCATTGGGTAGAATGCCACGATTCGAGTTAGTCTCAGCAAGAGGCCTGGTTGATCTGCAAGTTGGGTGCGAGTGCAGGTGAGGTGCCGCTGATGGATCCATGGGATGATGATTGCGCAAAGACTGATTGGTCCGTCTGGGCCGGAGATGCACACTTACAACCATCGCTGAGTGAGGTAGGTACTACTAGACATCAATTCGTACCTAAAGAGTGAGTACTACTAATAGTAAGGGACGAGGAGAAGGGTTGAGAGGGGACAATGTCTGTGAGTTGAGGTGAGGTGAGGATTGTGAAGAAGAGGACGTTGGGCTCCGTTGGATAGATCTATTAGATGGATGATGGATGATGGATAGGATGGAGGTGAGTGAGCCCCTGGAAACATGTGATGACGGATTGAGGGGACCTGGACGCTAAAACCGCCCCGGACATGTACCTCCACTACCCAAACAGCAGTGGCTCAAAGCTCCTGGGGCCCGCTGAAGGGGCCCGCTGAAGGGACGTGGACCCCGCAATCCATCCATCACCCGCCGTTATTATGTGGATTCGACGGGCAGTTTGACACCGTCACCACCTCTACGTCTACGTCTACCTCTACCATCCATCCAATCTACATCTACCTTCAACACCACAGCATTGAAGCCTCCACAGCCAGCTCACGCCCACGCCCACTCCTTTACGCCTTCTCGCAGCCCCTCCCGCTAGATGGGCCCTCGGCTCCTCCTCCCCGCGACTGGCCGTGCTGCGACTACGACTGCGACTGGGACTGCGACCGCGCCCTCAATTCTGGTCGTCCCCAAGACCTCGGTCTAAGGCGCCGCTCGCCTTCAAGTCTCTTCTCCTCAAGTCTCGCGCCCTCGTTCTCGTGGCATGCCAATTGCCAGCGAGCAATGACCGCCGGGGCCAGCTTTGGTCTCCAAGATGTCCCAGGCCCTCTTCAACGCCCATCCCCAGCCATCATGCCGCCTAACACCGGTCGGGGACCACGCGATGGCGATGGCGACGATTCTCGGTCTTCTTCTTCACCTTCCTCCTCCTCCTCCTCCTCCTCCTCCTCCTCCGAGCGGCAACAGAAGCAACAGATCCAGCAGCAGCAACAGCAGCAACGTCGAGCTGCAGCGCAACAAGTTCAACCTCAACGCCAGTCTCCAAACAAATTCATCCTACGCTATCGCACCGAGATAGCTGCCTCCACCTCCAGCGTCTTCTCCACCCTCGCCGCCTTCCCCCTCGACAGCGTCAAGACACGTATGCAGACGTACCAGTACAAGGGCTTTCTCGATTGCGTGCGCCATACCTATCACACCGAGAAGCTGGGGGGTTTCTTTCGAGGTACGGCCCAATCCTTTGCCGCTGAAATCCATCGCCTCTGCATCAGCTCTGCATCAGCTCTGCATGTATTCCGACAGGACTAACAATGCTCGCGCTCTCTAGGTGTCGCCGCCCCAATGGCTAGTATCACTCTCGTCCGGACTGTCTCCTTCTCCATCTACCAGCGAGCAAAATACACCTATTCGGGCTGGGTGAAGCGCAACCTGGGCTTCGATATCATCCGGCATGTCAACCGCGATGGCACCTATCCCAACTTCTATTCAGTAGGCTGCTTCGGTGCCGCAGGTGCAACGGCCGGGTCCATCATCACATTCCTAGCCTGTCCGTTCGAGCTCACCAAGCTCAGCGCCCAGGTCTCCGTATTGCTAGCGGACAGGGGTGGAAACGGTCGCGGTAGCCATGCTGTAGCTGCTAGCTACCAGAACAAGGGCACGTTGAGGACCATGGCCAACATTATCAAGCACCGGGGTGTCTTGGGACTTTACACAGGCTTCAGGCTTCATCTCTGTGCGTCCCCCCACACTCACTCGCAGGTTCAATGCTAACCTTGTTCGGCAGTACGTGATACCATGGGGACTTCCATCTACTTTATGGTGTATGAGAGCGGGAAACAGCTTGGAAACACAATTGCTGGAGATCACGCCAACAGCAACAAATTCGCCGTAGTCGCCTCCGGTGGTATGTGCGGATTGGTATCATGGGCCATGATCTGTATGTTACCTTGCCTCTCTCGTCTCTTGTCACCCTAGAGCTTCGCGTTAACAATCGCCTCCTATAGACCCCATCGATTCAGCCAAGAGCATATATCAACGGAACTCACTGCTCTACTCCAAGGGCCAAACGGTCGAGCCAGCACCAAAGATCGAATTCTTCAAACGACACATGTATCGTGGCCTTGGCGTGTCCATGGGGCGATCCTGTGTCGTCAATGCCATCTTCTTCTCATCATTTGAATTCATCAAGAAGCATATCAAGACACTCGAAGACGAAGGCAGGCTGTGATGCATCAACTACATATATCTCGGGCCATTGGGTACAGGGGAACACGGGCGAGGCGAGCCTGGGGACACGGCAGCCGTTTGCATGCATTATGAGTGGGCGTTTTGGGAGGTCTTCAACCGAAGACTTATGGGTGCTTTTTTCTTCAACTTTCCATCTTTGGTCGAACATGGTCATCGACCTGTGATAGGGGTAAGGTAGTGGTGGCTTGTGGAAAGGGGTTATGTGAGAGTAGGCATAACACCCGAAGGTTGGCGATTCCAACAACAGACCTACCGACAGCTTAGTGCAAAGGCATGGGGAGAATGTAGAATCCTGGCGATTTAGCAATGGCATATATTTGCCATCAGACATTTTCACGGATGAAGGTATCACAAGTGTGATTGGTACCACTGTATTGAGCTACTTCAAGTAGGACAGCCTATGGGAATCAAGGCCATGTCCAGTAAGTTCTCACAATTGTTCTCCGTGGTCCCCTTTCTGTTCCTCCCCTTCTCGTCGGTGTCATCGAGCGGTACAGCGTCAAATTATACCATCTCGTCCGTCCGTGCTGGTACAGCCCTACCTCTCACTTCTTAGAGGTGCCATTGCCATTGCCGTTGCCACCAGCAGCGGCATTGGCGTTCGCGTTTTTGTCTGCCGCCGACTGTGCCGTCCGGGCAAAGGCTTCATTGTTGCCGCTCTTGGCCTATTGGACATTAGTATGGCCTGACGGGCTCAAGGGGGGTATTGTTGAGATACGAACGTTAGCCGACTGGATACGCGCCGCATCCTCCTTGGTCATAGGGGTCTGTCCCTGGCCCTGGTTCGACATTGTTGCTGAGTTGGTGGGTTTCGGCGAGGTGGTAAAGATGAGACTTTCGTGGTGAATTGAGGCTTAGTATGGAAGAGTTGGATGAAGTTGAGTGAAGTTGTTGTGGTGAGAAGGATTTGAGAGGTAAAAGTTGGTGTATTTATACCCAAGATACATGGTTACATGGCAGTAGCAGCGATTGCCATCCGTGGATGTCTTTGCAGTTGGGTAGACTATTTGGTTTGCAAGGGTGAGGAATCACGCAAACACGCTGCTACTATCATGGGTCTTGGTGTGGGACTCTGGACAAATAGCCAACGATAACACAACAACAACCCAAACGATTGGCTCAACTCCTGCGTCGATGTGCTTGACGAAGGTTATCATGCAGTCCACGAACACTAACACGTAGAAACAATTCAAATCTTAATGTTCTACCGTTGCTGCGGTTGAGGGTTGGCAGACCTACTCCCAAACTTGAACGTTTCAAACAGAATTGACACACTCAATTGCAAACCAGACAGCGATTATACAAAATATTACGGCGAGTCCAAGAGGAAGACTATGTAAGACTACGTTTCAAACGTAGGCCTTCTGGGTCGATGGTGATGATCAACTTTGTAGTCGACAGATACGGATTAAAGTACCCTAGACTGATGATTCAAACTTTCAGCACTAATCAAAAATTAGAGGAGCTCGTCTCTACAAGCTCACGAAGCGTCTTTCTGACGACCATGTGGTCAATTTTTAAAAGTCCAGCTACATACCGTTTGGTTTGCCAAGTATCTGATGTCCCCGATCCTCCTTTACAACCTCACTCTTCTGGTTGTTCAAACATGAGAGAGCGAGATATAACCACGCAAATTCGTAGCAGCGAACAAGCAGATGGGTTTGCAACAACTGTGTAATTTCGTGACTCAAGCCAAATACGAACAATACGCGCAACGCGTCGCGATTGTCGTTGCTGTTGACGTGCCGGGTTAAACCCCCTCCTGAGATCGACCCCTTAATTCATCTAGCCAGCACGCTCCCTGCATCATACCCCAACCTGAATGCTGATAATAAATGACCAATTACATACATACGGAAAGGAAACACCTTCACAAGCAGTAGGGCTGGCCTTACTAGCTGCTCTCGCTCAGCTCCAGCTCGACCTGGGCCTTGACGATCTCGCGAACCTTCTCCCACGAGTTCGCGACCGTCGTCACGCGCTTTTCCTTGTCTTCTAATCCAATGAACTCAGTGGGAAGAACGTCCTTCTCAAAGTTGAAGCCGTCGGTGCCCCGGAGCGCCATGTCGACGGCCCCGGCGAACTTGGCTGGGTGCGCTGTCGAGAGAGAGATGTGATGGAGCTCTGCTCCGTTGCGCGCGACTGACCGGTCGGTCGCGTTGATACCGACAGCAGTGTGCGGGTCCAAGACGTAGCCAAGCTTGGCGTAGACTGACTGAATGGTCTGGATGGTCTGCGCATCCGTGACACGCTCGCTCTCGAAGTCGCGCTTGGCGTACTTGAGAACATCCTGGTAGACGGGACCGAAAGATCCCGCCGTCTTCAGCTCCTTCAGCCACCGGTTGACCTCTTGGCCAGCCTGCTGCTTGCTCCACTCCTCGTTCATGCCAGCGGTGCCGGCGAACTCGTAAGCAAGGAACCACAGCAACCGCTCGAAGTTGCTGGACACTAGAATATCCATGGCTGGGCTGAGGGTCTCCTTAACGCCGTCAGGGTGGGCCATGGCTCCATCCACCACAAGCCCGCCAACGGCCTCGGGGCCGGTGGCAATCTTCTTCTCGTACTTGCCCGTTTTCCAGAACCTATCCAGAATGTCGTTCTCGTTGGTAGCAATGACGAGTTTGTCGATGGGTAGACCCATGCGTAGAGCAAAATAACCAGCAAGAACATCCTGGAGCGCAAAATTAGCCCTGATGTAGCAAAACTCTTTGCCGTATGAATGGAGCGCTTACGCCGAAGTTACCGGTAGGTACCACAAATCGAACCTTGTCGCCTAGCTTGAAAGAGGACGACGACTTGGCAAGTGAGAAGTAGGAGTGGAAATAGTAGACAATCTGAGCCAAGATTCGTGCCCAGTTGATGCTGTTGACGGCACCAAGGTTTAGGGCCTTGTTTGAATCGGGATCTGCGAACATGGCCTTGACAATATCCTGAGCACGTACTTTTAGCGAAGTCTATGAGTGAAGTTGTAGAAGAGAAGCTATTACCTGGCAGTCGTCGAAAGTGCCTGTGACGGCAAGGTTGTGCACGTTTTTGTCCAAAACGGTGGTCATTTGGGCGGCCTGAATGGGGCTCACCCTTCCCTCGGGGTGCATGATGAAGACGGAGACATCTCTCTTCCCACGGAGACCGTAGATGGCGGCAGAGCCAGTATCTCCGCTGGTGGCACCGATGACGGTCAAGTGATGGCGATCTGTCCCAGGAGTTGTGAGTCTCTGTAAACTAGGACAGGGGTCAAGTGAGGAGTTGGTGGTATGCAGGACCACGGGGAGGCCTACCTCTACCGGTTTTGCCCTCGTTCTTCCTTACGAGGAAATACTCGAAGAGATTGCCGAGAAACTGTAGGGCGACATCCTTGAAAGCAAAAGTAGGTCCATGGAAGAGCTCGAGTAAGTATTGGTTGTCCTTTAGGTGAACGAGAGGGGTTGTGTCTGGGGCGCGAAATGTCGCGTAGCTCCGGTCGATGATGTCTTTAAGGTCGGCGGCGGGGATTTCTGTGGGGGAGATGTAAAGAGACAGAATCTCGAAGGACAATTGGGAGAAGCTAAGGGCCTTCCAGCTCTGCCAGGCGTCGGCCTTGGGAATATCCTCGGGGATGTAGAGACCGGAGTCGTTGGCTAGGCCCTTGAGTACGACATCCTCGAACGAGAACTAGCACAGAGATGCGGGTTAGACACGTCGCCAACTATACACGCACAAGAACAATAGAAGGGACTGAGCGCGGGAGCAGGGTAGAGGGAGTTCTTACGCCCACGTCTTCGCCGCGCGTGCTGAGGTAGCGCTGCGACGGGGTGTGAGTGTCCGGGGCGGAGGAGGAGGCGTCGTCGTGGGTGCCGTTCTGATTGCCGTTCTGGGCAGTACCGTTGGTGGTGGTCATGGTTGGTTGCTAAGACAATGGTGATGGACTGAGAGGAGGGAGAAGAGAGAGAGAGAGAGAAAGGGAGAGACACAGAGAGAGAGACAGAGAGCAATAGGTACACGAGCACAAGGTAGACAATGGAAGAGGAGGGCGACGATGATGGGGAGCGACTGGAACCAAAAAAATCCAGAGTCGGAGGCTCTTAGACTCACTCGGTTGCGGCGTTGGCGCGGCCGAGAGTCGGTCACGGCGACTGCCCCTCTTCTCGATTGAGTTTAGTGCGGGGTGATGTGCGGTGATTTCAATTCCACTCCACTGGGCCATCCACTACCAAGTGCTAGTAGTACTACTGCTACGTAGTACCTTAACACAGTGGGGGGGCAATAGGTACATATATCGTACCCATGTTGCCAATGGAATGGAAGCCATGAACCAGGGCAGCCGGAGGGCCCCAGACCACCTGTAGGTCGCTGTGAGCAATCCCCTGTAATCTGCCCGACCACCACGCGATGGGCTGCAGTGGACGTAAGGTCGGGTCGGCCGTGGCTAAGATCCCCGCAATGTGTTGTCTCCTTTGTCGAGGGCTGAGGTGGCTGGTGACTGGATGCATCGCCATCACCCAACTAAGACGCATAAGACAACAGACGGACTTGCCATTGGAAACATCTCGCATGTGACGTACACGTGTGGTATATACCTTATGTAAGTACACACAGGTACATGTCGGTGAGCAGTTGAAGCATGGTGTTTCCATTGCCCACTCAAAAAAGCTGGTGCTCGTAGATCCGTAACACAGCCAGGCTGTCAGAGCCACCCGTTCCAGTGATCCGTCTCCGTCATGACGATCTAGTAGCCCACCAAAACTTCGGCCGTCAGGGTGTCATGATGTGTAGTAATGATTGCCGTCTCGCTCTTCCCCTCTTCATAATTATCGTCTCCAGCCTTCCGAGCTAGCTTGTCTTGCAGTCTAATAACTCTTCACTTGCGGAGCGACTTTAGTAGCGGGGCGATTCTCGACCTCTTGCTCAGGCCAACCCGGTACAAGGGCCTGCTCGTTGTTGTGCCCGTCGATGATGATCCCTTGCTCTTAGATGAGCTCTTCTTGGCTTCCACTGCATTCGCGGCTACCCCCCTTAGATCACGTTCCGCGTCGCTGACGACCTTGGCCTCGCTACTGTCCGCCGGCGCCGCAGCATCATTCTGGCTGACTTCTGCTAATGCTGTAGCTGGCAGGCCTAGATCGCTGCCGGCTTCCGTGGTGGGGTCACCCCCGGACTCGTCGTGGTTCTCGGCCGGTGCCCCGTTCAGCTCGCATGTCTCGCTTGCCTCAGCCTCTGTTCCAGGCTCGTCCTGTCCTTCCACAGCCCGGTCGGCAACTTCTGCATGTTTCGGACTCTCGCAAGATACGGTCTCGATTTGCGGGGTTGTCTGAGTTGTCGCTGCTATGTCGGCTTTTCGTGGCCTACCGCGTTTTTTCTTCTGCTTCGTCGTCGGTTCCACCTCCTCTAGCAACTCTGGGCGCGGTGCCGACGCTTTAGTCGATTCTGAAGTCTTCTTCG
This sequence comes from Stylonectria norvegica, assembly GCA_014621405.1. NCBI lineage: Eukaryota > Fungi > Ascomycota > Sordariomycetes > Hypocreales > Nectriaceae > Stylonectria > Stylonectria norvegica. The sequence goes on from JAANBC010000319.1 coordinate 14,931, forward strand.
GGCGACCTCTTGGCTTCTTTCCCTTAACAGGCTTGGGAGCGTAATCGGACTCATCATCGATCATTTGTAAGGCATCGGGCTTTTTCTCTTTGACGGATTCGGGAGCGTAGTCGGACTCATCATCGATCACTTGCAAATCACGAGGCTGATGCTCATTCTCCGATGGTTCGTCCTTACGCCCCAAAAACTCGTCGCCGTTCGAATCTGTTGAAGCCCGTCGTCTTGACTTTCCCCGTTGTGATGTTTCAGTCTGTCTTGCCGGTGGGTTGACAGTGGAAATGGCATCGGGAGACGAGACTCGTTGCCGACCAGAGGATCGCACCACCTTGATCCTGATCGATGGAGTTGCATCCGGTGGCTGGGGTGCAGTGCTGGTGTAGTGCAAGTCGAGCTCACTCCTTGGAGTGTTCATGTTGGTTGCTGTTCCGCTAGACCTTTCAACTCGGGCGTTGAAATGACTGAGGGGTAGTAGCATGTCCTGGCTGTGGCCGTCGACTGCAGCCAGCTGCAAGCTCTGATATTGCATCTTTTGGCTGTTGGTAAACGGCTTTGTGAGAAACATGAAAGATGTTTCTGCATCAAGTGGCAGTGTTCCTGGGAGATCATTGGAACTTTCAGGCGCCAAAGGTTCCTGTCCTGCGGCCTCCTTTTCATCGGTGAATGGGATGGTGACCAGGGTAACGTCGTTGAGCCCTTGCTGAGATAATGGCGAAGGGTCAATTTTCCTTCGCTTCCGCCGTCTCACGGGAGACTTGTCATCTCCATCTTCGGCTATCTCGATGATGCTCGCAGGTATCCCTTCCTGGCCTTGTGAACGACTGGAAATTGTCTTTAGTGATTTCTTTGATTTAGTCGCCGAGTCAGTTGCCGGCTGCACCTTGCTGCGCTTCAATATGATCTTTGGAATCCTAGGTCGCCTGAGAACTTCCTCAGGGCTGCTTGGCACGTCCCACACATCCTCCATGTTAGCCGTGGGTGCTTTCTTCCTTCCGGGAGTTGATATTTGCGTCCAGTCACTCATGCCTTTGCCGCTCGAGGTCTTCTCCTTGGTCGCTGCAGGATCTGTGATGGAAGTGAGTGACGAAGGCTCAATGAGTCCCGTCACCGTTCGCTGAAATGGTGCCGGTGCAGTCACCTCTGAGCTAGACAGCCTGTCCCTGCTAGCGGCTTCGAGGGAAGCCCCTGGAACATGCTGACGAGCGGCGTCGTTCTGCTCGTCATAAATATCTTGGAAAAAGGCCGGATCTGTAGAGTTTGTCGCATGGCTTACATGGTCCGTTACATGGTCTGAGGAGCCAGTAGCCGTGCGAACATCCCTCTCAGCGACCGCGCCTGGTGCTTGTGGACTTTGCGGCGGTGAGTAGGTGCCCTCCTCATCATCCGAGTCCGCAATGACGGGCGGAGGCATAACGATCACGGGCGCTTGACGAGAGGATGTTCCGTGTTGTTGGACTATGCTCAGCAGTACCTTAGTCTAGACCGACGACGTGCGGCGCGTTGGGAAATGGCGTTTTGCGGCACGCGTGCTCACGTGACACCCCTCTCAACCACACCTGCCGGAACTTCTCATCTCTTAAGACACCTGTAGGCTGTACCTTAGTCAAACATCAAAATGGAAAGCACCTTAGCTCAGGGGCTATGGCAACTTAGACGTGTGCTGTATCCAGTACGTCCAACGTGAATCAAGACATTCGGGCACATCAACTGTAAAACTCGACCTCAAGCTGCAATAGCACTGGAGCTCACCACACATCACACCACCCTCTTAAGTCGTCAAGTATATTTTCATTATATGGTCAATTCTTGTTGATTTGATTAACCTTCCTTGTCATCTCCCAATCGGGAGGGTATATGCATCTATGTTGAATGCTCGCCGAACTCTTCCTTCCCAATCCCTGATCCGTAGGTTAACTTTTGGGATGCAGTAAACACATCTGGTTTTTGACCAGCCCCAAACGCCGATGTTGAAATCGTAGCTGATCCGATGATACAGCTTTCGCAAATAGCACACTATTTAACAAAATCCTCATGCGCCCCCATCTCCTTCAACCCAAACAACAGCATAAGCTGAGTTGGCATTTACTTAGCGTACTTGGCACGGAAGAACTTGGCGGCGTTAACCATGTTGACAAGAGCCTGCTTGGTCTCGGTCCACTGGCGGGTCTTGAGACCACAGTCGGGGTCGATCCAGAGCTGCTCAGGCTTGAGGTACTGGAGCATCTCCTCGATGCGGTCCTTGATCTCCTGCTCGCTGGGGATACGGGGAGAGTGGATGTCGTAGACACCGGGGCCGATATGGCGGGGGTAAGCCGAGTCGACGAAGACAGCCAGGAGCTTGGCATCCGACTTGCTGTTCTCGATGGACAGAACGTCGGCGTCGAGGGCAGCAATGGCGTGGAAGAAGTCTTGGAACTCTGAGTAGCAGAAATGGGAGTGGATCTGAGTGGAGTCCTCGACACCGGTGGTTGAGAGACGGAAAGCCTTGACAGCCCAGTCGAGGTAGGCGTCACGCTCCTTGCCGCGGCGGAGAGGGAGACCCTCACGAAGAGCGGGCTCGTCGACCTGGATGACGTCGACGCCTGCCTTCTCAAGGTCAACGACCTCGTCGCGGAGGGCCAGGGCCAGCTGCTCGGCCTGGACGGACTGGTGCACGTCGTCACGGGGGAACGACCATCGCAGGCAGGTGATGGGACCAGTCAACATGCCCTTCATGGGCTTCTTGGAGACCGAAACGGCGTACTTGGACTCCTTAACAGTCATAGGGGCAGGGCGCGAAATGTCTCCGACAACGATGGGAGGTCGGACGCATCGGGAGCCGTAGCTCTGAACCCAGGCGTGAGTGGTGAAGGTATAGCCGTTGAGGCGCTCGCCGAAGAACTGAACCATGTCGTTACGCTCAGGCTCGCCGTGAACGTAGACATCGAGGTCAAGCTCATCCTGGATCTTGACGTTCATGTCAATCTCCTTCTCAATGAACTTGTCATACTCCTCAACAGTGATCTCGCCCTTGGTGAGCTTGTTGCGCTGGACACGGATCTCCTTGGTCTGGGGGAAAGAGCCGATGGTGGTGGTGGGGAAGAGGGGGAGGTTCAGCTTCTTCTGCTGCTGGCTGATACGGACCTCGAACTCGGACTTTCGGTTGTAGTCCTGCTCGGTGATCTTGGACTGGCGGTCCTTGACCTTGGGGTCGTTGGTTCGGGGAGAGGTAGCACGAGCCTGGACAGACTTGGCGTTGGCCTCGAGCTGCTCACGGACAGCGGCAGGGCCCTCGGTGACGGCCTATAATGAATTAGTTAACGGATTCAGCATCAGGGTTCAAGCGCACGAACCTTTGCAATGATGGCAATCTCGGTCGCCTTCTCGGTAGCGAAGGAGAACCAGTCGGCGATCTCAGCGTCAAGCTTCTTCTCGCTGGCGAGAGTGTGAGGGGTGTGGAGGAGAGAGCTGGAGGTGGCGACAATGACACGGTCCTTGCCGAGCTTCTGGATGGCGGTCTCGACAGTCTCGATGGCACGCTTGAAGTTGGTCTTCCAGATGTTACGTCCGTCGACGACACCGGCAGAGAGAACGGTCTTGGAGCCAATAGCATCAATGACAGTCTCGAGCTGCTCAGGGTTGCGAACGAGGTCGACGTGAACGGCGTAGATGTCCTTGGGGAGAAGGTCAAGGTTGTGGACAATGTCACCGAAGTATGTGGTGAAAACCAGCTTGGGGATCTTGTCACCGAGGCTGGCGAGCTTCTCGTAGGTGGGCTTGAAAGCAGCCTTGCTCTTGGAGGGAAGATCGAAGACGAGAACGGGCTCATCGATCTGAACAATATCGGCACCAGCCTCCTTGAGCTGGGTGAGGAGCTGCTCGTAAACGGGCAAGAGGCTGTCGAGAAGGTCGATGGGGTCAACGGTCTGATCACGGTCGGCCTTTCCAAGGTGCAAGAAGCTGACGGGGCCAACAAGGACGGGGCGGGTGTGAATGCCAGCATCCTTGGCCTCCTTGAACTCAGCAACAGCCTTGGGGCTGTCGACAAGCTTGAAGGTCTGGTTGTCCTGGAGGGTAGGCTTGACGTAGTGGTAGTTGGAGTCGAACCACTTCACCATCTCCAAGCTGGGAACATCGATGCCTCCCTTCTGGTGGCCACGGCCCATGGCAAAGTACTGGTCGACGGTGTCAAGACCATCTTTGGTATATCGCTCGGGGACAGCCTATGGGATGTCTCGTCAGTATGGGCGTGGGGCGGTCGGGCAAGGGGATGTGCTTACACCGAAGTCCTGGATGTGGGAAAGGACCTGGTCGTAGAGAGCGAAGTCGTTGCTGGGAATGGAGTCGACACCGGCATCCTTCTGGATCTTCCAGTGGGCAAGACGGAGTCGCTTGGCCTCGGCGAGGAGGTCAGACTGAGAGATCTTGCCACCCCAGTCTACAGAATGTTAGAAAATTGCTGAACTGGCGGGAAACGAGGGGTTGACGGACAAGCCTCGGTAGCCTTCTTCAGGTCGCGGTTAACGCCCATGCGGGGGAAACCGAGGATAGCGGACTGAACCATGTTTGCGGTTGGTCTGTATGCTCTGATGAATGTGATGTTGGGTGTTTATCTGCCACCAAGTTAGAATCGAATTGAGTTTGAAATTGGGTATCGAGGCGGGGTGGCGGGGTGAGGAGGGGTTGAATTGAGCTGTGCAGTGCTTGGGCATAGACGTAGAAGTAGACGTACGGGATGGTGCAGAGCTCTGCCTGTACCGCAAAAAGTAAAATCCAAAGTTCCTCAAGAGAGACAATGGGATAAGTGAGGATAGAGAGAGGAAGGGGAGGAGATGGATGTAGAGAAGAAGGAAAAAAGCGAGGGGCCGGCGGGAAAATAAATGTCGACCTGAGGAAGAAAACTCGAGCATTCCGAAAGCGGGGGAGGGGTAACGTGCGAGGCGCATACATGTACGCACTGGCTGGCTCCCACTCACAGCTCCCACTCTCACCTTACCTTACGCCAAACGGGTATTCGTACTTCATCGTAGTCGTATACGTAGTGGACAGTGCCCCAAGCTACAGGGCACTCGCGGACCTCAGCAGGGGTGCCCTGCGGCGATTGTGCGGTTGCCGTGGCGCTGAGAGTGGGACGTGAGGGCAGGTTCATCGGCGGCAAGCTCCAGTTCCAGCGGTCCCGTCAGCGGAGCCGGTTTGCAGCGTGCAGAAACGCCAGCATCTTTTCGGCGCCCGAATTGCGCCATCCTCAAGCACCTCATGGACTAGGAGTCTAGGAGCTAGACTAAGGTAACCAATAGACGCGGGAAAAAAAGGAAGAAAAAAAATCCTCCAACTCTTCTTCTGCCAATGCAATTTCATAATTACATGTAAGCCTTAGATCTTACTGCTCTACCGGTGTGCACTGTTCTGAGAGCCCACCAACCCACGTGCCTGGTCCATCGCCCCAAGCAAGCAGCATGATTCGCTTACATGTACCTTCCATTATTGGGAGGCCGGACAATTCCCGATATTGTTGGCCTTCATGTTGAGAGATCTTACTCAGATCCATGGAGATCAACCTTACGACAGACAAACTCGATGCATTAATATCACTTGAGATTGGTTACCTACATAGATAGGTCTACCTAAGCCATCGCAGACCTATGTACCGGGGTAGGCAAATCAGGCACATAACAGTCAAGGAGGATCAGCGTCACCCAACCGGTGACTTGTTCGGTAACTTGATCGGTGCCTTTACTAAGGTATTATGAACTTGGTGATTATCTGTCAGTTTCCTTCACTAAACGACCCCTGAATTCTGCATTGGAAAGAAACAAAGGCAACGAAACAAGGTATCGCACCAAGTATTCCAGTCCGACGAACTGGAGTCCAAGTCTACCTAAGTGGCAACTCTGTTTATATCTTCATCTCAAAGCTCCCGCCTCTACTAGCAGCCCTCAGTCGGAGCTGTAGCTTCCCTAAAGCATTTTGTAGACAAGAGGTAGGAACTGTAGGCACGTGGCTGAACTGCGTCCTCTTTGATTCAACTTCAATGTTCTTGCAAGCATATAAACCGAAGTCGGCGGAGGGAACGAGTGGAAAGACATATTCAGCTGAGTGTTGCTGTTGCCGTAGTAGGCAATGGCTCCCTTACTCCTTACTTCCAAAGAGCATTTATCTCGTTCCTTTTGTTTACCAACACCAAGGTAAACCTCGCTTTTCCAACGTCTTTGCTTCACTCGGTGGCTCGCCCCTTTGCTACCAAGCTTTGGTTTTGTTCCTTCTTTTGGAATCTGGCCCCTATCGCCACTTTGAGACGCTTGTTTCTTGGAATACGGCGTTTCAATTAAATGCCCCACAAGGCTCCTTGCCCCCTTTCTCCTAGAAGAGATGCCTTTGATTTGTTGTTGCAGCCATCGACAACTGGCGCGAGAGTCAAGTTTAGACGATGCCCAGAATACGGCGCAAGCACGATACCTTCCGGGCATTCCCCTTGTTGGCTTACATCCTCGCCTGGTCGAGACGCAGAAAGCAGCTGGAGTTACAGAGAGCGAAGTTCAGAGCTCGCTCCCGCCCCCTATCATCTCTCACGAGGTCGTCACTGAACTCGATCAGCTTGTTGTCGATGACTCGGACACTGACGAGGCTCGGCCTCGAACGATCAAGAAGGTCAGCGGCGCACTTGAAGCAGTCCGCACCAAGCTCATCAGACGGATTTCGCAAGAAGCTGGTCTCAAGCGCCGTCCTCACTTCTCTATCAGCAATAGCGAGGAGGAAATCGCTCGGAGGGCTGAACTGAAGCGTCTTATGCACAAAAGAATCCAAGACGAGCTCCAGACCGAAAAAAGCGATGACGCATGCAGCAACAGGTCCATTCATAGCGCTCGATACCTCTCGACTTTAGTAGAACCTGCTGCCCCCAACGTTGGGCCGCGAGACACCATCGAGTTTGTTGTCGGGAGCACCACATCCCCTGACCCGCATACGACTGTAGACACAGACTCTGCGAGTCCAAGTCAACTTGGTGAAGAAAACATTGAGCCAAAACAACGTCGCGGCAGCTGTCCAGAGGTGGCTCTTGGCTCTGGAAAACACCGGAGGTCTGTCGAGAAAGTTGCCCACGGAGACAGGAGTTCTCTTCCCGACCCGGCTCCCTCCCCGATAGCAACATTAACACCACCGGGCATACCGCAGCCTCGCTCGCAAAGATCTTTTCAGCTTTCAAATAGTGCCACACGGCTTGGTCGGATTCTAGGACCGGATAATGGCTTTTCTAGTAGCCCAGGGTCATCTTCCGCTGATGGGCAATCTGCCCTCGGGGTTTGGCTCATAGCCCAAGGATTTCGGTCGAGAGACAGCTCCATGCTCCCTTCTGAGAACATCGAACGCGAGCGATCCATTGCTGATAAGGAGTCTTGCGAATGCCAGGAAGTCGATAGGTTCGTAGACCTACGTGCCTCGAGCGAACATAGCCCCGCCAGAACCACCCAGACTTCACCGAGTCGGCAACCCGGCGTCATGAATCTCTCTGGGCCATCTGGATATGATTATATGATTGAGTCTCAGGTTGGGAAGTTCGCGAGTTGGGACTCTCGCCGAGACTCCCCGGGTTATCGAGAAACTAGGCAGGCTTCTTCGGATGAGAACCTTAAAAGGTTTGCCACAGCCGTCGTACTCAATTCACCACTTGACAACACCTCGTCGAGTTATCCTTCTATGCTCCCAAGCTTTCAGCCGAGTCCCGCTCGCTCACAGCCAAATCTCTACAGCTTGAGCATGCAAGACTTGCAAAACTGTCAACTTTCGCCGTTCGACTGTGAGTTGTGTGCCTAAGTGAGGGTGTATTAGCTGACATTCGTTAAGGGTACGGTAATCTCTCATTATCCAGGAATTTTGGTGTATCAGAGGAGCAGAGCTCGTACACTACCGCCAACGACGAGCCAGCAGCGTCGCCCACACCTCAGCCAGACATGAAGTTATTTCGGCACCCGACACAGATAGTGTTCGACGCGGCTTCCATGTCGCAGTGCGAGACTGACAGCTTTCTGCAACGTGAATCTGAGCTCCAAACGATCGAAAAGCGATTTGGAGAAGCGTTATCACGAAAGAAGCCCCCTTTGCCCATGACCAGCCGATTCCGAGAGGAGTTCAACGGGCCTCCCCTTAGTCAATCTGCGCATACGTCTTTCATGAGCAAATTTAACCTCAACATCCCAAAGAGGTTCAAGAGCGGCTCTCGAAGCCAGGATGAGGCAGTAAGCATATCTGACTCCTCCCAGAACGTAGGTTTCGCCCTGCCCATCTCCAAGGCAGACAAGAGTCACGGAAGGGAGGGAAGTAGTAAATCTAAGCAGCGGTCTAACATGAGCCTACGTGGGCAAATAAACCCGCTATCATCGCAGGTGTATCTGAGGCCAGAACGAGAAGAAAGCGCCACAGACATGTGGCAACGTGCTATTCGAAGCGAAGCCGCGTCGAGACGTGGATCCAATGCTCGACCTCTCACGCCTAAGCCCGAGGACAAGAAAAGTCTCTCTTCCAAGCCATCACTCAACTTATTGGTATTGCCGTTGAAAGGGGCCAGTACTCGGCAAAGCTCAGTGTCAACCGAAACAGCCCTCCGACCCTCGTCTCAGCTGACACCAAAAGCCGACGGCTTAGCCTCCTGTGATCGAGATAGCCGTTCAAAATGGTTGATCCAGCGTTGGGTAACTCAGATGCGGCCAGAGTCGCCAGGCAATGCGGAGGGATTGGATGATATTGGCGGGACCGCCTACAACAAGACGCCAGCCAAGCCTCCGCGTTCCTGGGCCAGATATCCATCGCATACAAGAGAAGAGCGAACGAAAAGTGCCACAGCAAAGGACAAGGTCAAACATAAAGACTTCGCGATCAAGCACGTCTCCTTAGAAGGCCACATCGTTTGGACCACGGACAAAGTACCCGCTGGAGAGGTACAATTTCCGGAATCAGCGACGCGTTCGTTCTCCTTGAAGTTGGGGAAAGCAGTCAAAACCAAGCTTACAAAACTCATCTTAGGCAGAAGAAATAGCCCGACACAAGAAAGGAGCAATTCTCTCAAGGGCCGTCGGGGCAGCTCTCAACCAGCAGGCCTTTTAGAATATCCAGAGCTCGAGATTCTGCCGACCGAGTCAGGATATCGGGAGCTGAAGGCTCTCGAGAGAGAAATTGGAGCTATGAAAGGAGAGTTGCCACAGCCGGCAACAGAAATAACAGAAACAACCATGATGCGAAGGCGGTCAACAAAGAGCCTAGGGAGCAGAATATCGGCTCTTATGTACGAAGTGGCAGAAAACCATCACGATCACGACGAAGCTGAGTCTGAAGAAAGAATCGAGACATGCCCGGTAACGCCTCCTAGTGGACCTCACAACTGCCTTGGGGGAAGTGTGGCGATGACCGAGGAGTTTGTCACGCCCCAGAGCCGCTTTTCCTTCGGCGACATGCTCCAACAGGAGAAGGCTGTTTCAGATTCAGACTCCTCCAAGAGCGATGGACCAGCCCATCTCGGAGCATCACGAGCCGCAAGTAACATTACGCATAGCCGTCCGCGATCATTGACATACCCATGTCAGCCCCTGCTGCAACTTCCGGACACAAGGCAACTGGACGACTTCAGGCGGGAGTTGGACCGTATATTACAAAACAAGGACGATAGCTCTGTTGAGTCTTTGGGTAGGAAAACTACGAACATGGACGCAGGCCACGGTCTCGTCACAAGCGATGGAATTGTCACGACGGTGGGTTGACTTACGTTAACCCGTAACCGATTTGTTAGAGGCGAAGTGTTTGCTGAGCATTACTCACCAAGAATTTTAGTTCTTGGGTGATTAGAGAGCAGTTTTATGTGAGAGCTGAGCTGATTCTTATCGCACGTCATGGCGAATATCGGAGTATAAAGGATTAGATGGGATGCCAATGCGTGGCTTGTTGGTGGCTGCCTACTTGCGACTTAATTTTTACGTATTACGTATTACTTCATTCTTCGTGCCTTTCCACTTCTCAACCTCTTCAATTTAATCGTGTATACCTTTCTTACCTTTTAAGACGACCTGGTTCCCCGAGCCGTGCTGTTCTCGGGGTATTAGTGAGCATGGCTAAACCCAGACGCACTGTTTCCGATCATTAGTTACGAACCAACATGCCGGACGAGAATCAAGTATCATCTGAAGCCTTGTTTTAACCATCTCAAACAGATTCATCCTTCTCACGCTGTGCCGCTCTCTCCAGCCGAGCTGCGTCTTCCTCGGCCCTTCGCAACATCTTCTCCTTTCTCTCTTTGAGGGCGATGCAGAAGGGTGACCGGCGGCGAATACTGGGGCCCTTCCAGATGAAGATGAAAGGGATGGCACACATGAGCGCACTGAGCCCACCTAACAAGGAGCAGGCGCCGGCGATGCCCAGTTTGCGAAACATGTGCGAGGTTGCCAGGGGAAGTATCACGGCGAAGAGCGAGCGACAACACGAAGCGGCGGCGTTGGCCGAGGCCGCAAAGATCTCGTATGCATCTGTGAGATAGTTGAGCAGCGCCATGAAGATGAGGAGGAAGCCCATTCCGAAGAGGAAGCCCGCCAGCATAGGCACGGCATAAGGAACCCCTTCCCGCGCAGACCACCCCAGCCAAAAGAGTGAGATGGCAAAGATGGGACCGCCCATGCAGGCTAAGGGGAGGCGTCGGTACTCCTCCCGCTTCGTCCACGGCGCAGATCGCGCGTACGCGGCGCTGAGGAAGCGGTCCCAGAAATAGAATATGGGCAGTGTGAGACAGGCCCCGCCCGCAATAGGCAGGTAGAGCAGCCCCGTGACGCCGGGGGAGAGGCCGTAGAGGTCCTGGAAGATGATGGGAAAGGCCTGGAAGGACATGTAGAAAATGCTGTAAACGAGGGAGACATAGGCGCAGGTAGTCATGACGATGGGCTCGGATATCAACATGCGGATCGGACGAGTCAGTACCACGGTCAAGAGCTGGTTAAGGTTCGTCTCCTCGAGGTCTCTCGGGGCAGTGGCATGCGAGTCCGGGTCGGCTTTGCGCATCTTGGCGGCTCGCCGAGATAGAAGAATGGGACCAAAGGTTTCAGGGAGGAGAATGGCCATGATGAGAGTAGAGCCAGCGTAGATCAACGCGATCCAGAAGCACCAGCGCCAGCCGATATGGGGACTTACGAAGCCAGAAACTATGGGAGCGAGGATAGGCCCAAACATAGTCGCCTACTCCCAAGTATGTCAGTGTCTTAACCTTGAAATAAAGGATGTCCAGACGGCAGACTTACCACCATGAAGATGGCAAAGGCCCTCCCCCTCGCTGTAGGATCGGAGTAGATATCCGCCATGATACCGGCGACAATGGCAATCGGGGAGCTCGCAGACACGCCTGCGAGAAAACGAAAAATGAGGAGCGCGGGCCAGTTGGGCGCAAGGGCGCAAGCCATGGTGAAAATGGTGAAGAAGGCGAAGGTGACGAGGGTCAGGTTGCGGCGGCCGAAGTGCTCGCTGAGAGGGCCCCAGGCGATGGGGCCAAAGACGTATCCGATGAGGTAGACAGAGATTGGCAGCACAAATTGCTCCTCCGACGTGACGTTGAAGTCGGCCGTGATGTATGGAATGGCCATGGAGGGGAGGGCAGAGCCCATGGTGGAGTTGACGACGAGCATCGACGTATAGAAGAGTACGAGGCTCTTTTTTGTCTGGAGACTTGGTTAAAGGGGGTTCCCGAGCAAGAGTCAGATCGCATTACTTACGACGGACCAGTTGTATGGGTTGTCTGGGTCGTTGGGGGCCCAACTGATGAGAACCTCGTTCGTACGACTCCGCGTCCTGGAGCGGATGTTGTGAAGGGCGCCGATGCCTCGATCTGCCGTCTCTTCCTCATATCGGGATTCGGCATCTTCTTCGTCTAACCGAGTAATTCTCTCCGATATAGAACTGCTCCTCCTCCGTCTCCCGCCTTGAAAGGTGTTATTGGAAGGATTCTGAAGAGCGCCCCAGAAGGGAGCTACATATGCCGTCACAAGTGTACTTACGGTAGGGAGACGCTTCGCGCATAGTATCACTGGATTCGCTGCCGGTCATCTTTTCTTAGAAGCGAGATCATGGAACGACAATAAGGGATTGCACAGAGAGAACTGGGCTGGCGGTAGAGAGGAACACTGAGGAACAGAGATAAGGGACAGTTGAGAGCACTTGGGAACGACGACATCACCTAGTTACGACAGCACACGAGGGAAGTCTCTTCATTGCAGTCACAGGGACAGCCATGGGAGCGACAGCGGCCCACGCCCTAGGTACTTAGACTATTACCCAGCATTGTAGCGTCTTTGTACTTCATTCCCGGTCAATCGGGTTTAAGAGGTGCCCATGGGAGCCAACAAACCCCGCTCAGATAGGGTATTTGACAGCAGCCATTGGCTCTAAAGTGCGTCCGGAGCCGGGGCAGAAGGGATCGTTTGCGCTGGCGGGGCGCCGTGGCATGGAGGAGGTTGGAGGTCGGGGGCGACGTTACCCGAATATTGCAGTTCCCCGGTGGTCAATCGGATCTGCATCGGAATCGTTTGCCTAGCGGAATTCTGGTGGAAATGACGAATGGCGCGCTGTGGGATTGGGCTGCTGAATGGCCGGAGGAGCCACCCAAGCCAGCGAGATGAAGTGGCGCTAGAGGGGTTCCCAAAAATGTGAAGCTCGCCGCTGCAGAGGTGCTCGACGTCTATCGCGACGTCGTTTGCAGGGCCGGTGAGGTGACTTCTCGGTCGAAACAGGTTGCTCAAACTTCTAGGTTGATCTGCTTTCCGAATCTGGCATACAGCTCGACCTTCAGCTGCGTCATCTCGTCGCGGATGGTCCCTAGTTTCTCTTCCAGTGTGCTTGTCTCCTCCTCGATTTTGGTCGTTGCCGTCTCGAGCATCTCCTGCGCGCGCTCCAGAGGGACGTGGAAGAAGGCATCGCCAATTTTGTACCTGAGCTACTCGTTAGCCAGTGTGTATGCGGCGATGGCGGATGAGCGGGTTATCGTACTGGATCTTTTCGTCCTCGTCGGCGAGCTCGAGCTCCATTGACAAATCGTCCAACTCCTCCTTCTCTTTCTATCGGTCTCTGTCAGCTTGGTTCAGGCTTCGCCAAAAAGGCCATCCATACATTTTTGCTGTCCAGCTCGTCCTCTAGCACGAGTTCTCGCTGGTGTAGGCGACTGAACTTGTTGATTTTGTCCTGATCTTCTCGTCGAACCTCGACTTCGTCGGCTGCTTCTTCATCGGCTTTTGATAACTATGATTATGTGAGCCAAGGGGTATTTGTAAGTGGCACCGTGCGACTTACCATGCGACGCTGCATTACTGAAGTCATGATGGGCGACTGGTGACAAGGACTGGTGCGCTGTTGTAATATCTGAAATCGTTACACTCTGCTACCTTCCGGGCGGCTTCAGATGCAGAGCTTCAATCCCACGTGAAGGTGGGCTACAGTGCAGCATACAGTGTGCAATTAAAAGCACCGTGTCAACACCCTCTCGCGATCCAATGTGAGGCCTTCGGCCCTTCCCGATTGGCTCAACCCCACACTCGAGCTCCGGTGAGGTCAGCGAGCGCCAACTGCTCGTACCTGGGCAACGAACGCGCCTTTGTCAACACCGCGACGACACCTTAATTCCCTTCTCAGGCTCTATCGATCAGGCATGGCGCTCGGAAAGAAGGCTTATCCGAAGGCCACGGTCAAAAAGATCATCAAGGCGCATTCAAACCACAACATCAAGAAGAATGCGGACGTTACGGTTTGTCTGTCCGATGCACTGTTCGTTGTGGGTCGCGCTTCTTACCCGTCGCAGGTCTTCCTCGATTACGTCCTGTTCATGGAAACGTAGGTTGCCCACAAACCCAATGGCGAGCGAGCTGAAGCTGATGCACTACAAGATTGATAAAAGAAGCCGCGATTCATTCGAAACAGTCTGGAGAGCGAGGGTTGTCATCCCGAAGCGTTAAGAAGGTGACCCGGGTATGTGGTGAATCGCGGCCAACTGCATCACATGGAGTCTAACGGTGAACATGGCAGGATACATTGATCAAGTTCAAAGGCTGAGAAGCGATGCAAACCGTGTAATTAAACGAGTGATCTATATCGTCATGGCCAGGCAGTGTCCTATGGGTACGCCGATCCTTGTGGCAGTCGCATCGCGGGATATCAGCCATGGGTAGGTAAGGTAGCTTAGGGTGGATCGGGCAAGCTTGGTTGCATCACCGTTGAAGCTACGAAGGCACAGTCGCGCCGCGCGAAAGCGTATCTCTGCACTCAGCGCAGTAGATGAATTGGGACTTGGGATGAAAGAAAGCCAAGTTTCTGCAAGATTGATCCCTGAAAGCGCAAGGGGCACGGAGAGCACGAGACGGCAAGGCAAGGCTGCGCACGAGACCACCGCTGCAAATGGATGCTGGGGCAATCATAACCTTATGTACCACGCAGCGCAGAATGGCTCGCAGCTGTCGAACAGGCTCAAGACTCTAGACAGACGTAGGAAATAGGCCCGCTCATGAATAAATCACGTCAAATGGCCCTAGCCAGGGCTGAAAACGGCCATTGACAGCTGTCTGCTCTTTTTCTTCTTGCTGATTCTAGAAGGGCTTCAGCTGGACTGTGTCACAAACGCAGGGGTTAGCATCGGGCCTCTAAAAAAACCGGCCAGCCCGCAACACTTGGCTCCTCCACCTCCGTTCCCATCCTCGACCTAGAATCCCACAACGTCTCCCAAAGTCCTTGTGTCATCTCTTACTGTTTACTTTCACAAACACCCTTCAATCACCTCCTTGCAGCAAACAGCTACTGCCCCCTCCCGCGCCCTTCGACGATCCTCCAGGTGCTTGACCTCAAGCACACGTTCAACCAACAGACTCTGACTCGGCATCAACCGCCCGTTCCACCGTTAACCAACGCCCGCAATGGCTGCGACTACTGCCCAGCCTCCGTCCAAGTCCTCCAAGAAGAAGGCTGCCAAAGCCGTCGAGCGAGCCGATTCTCCCGCGCCCAGCAGCGTCGACGCTGCCGCAGACAAGACCGCCGAAGGCAATGACGACACTTACGAGAGCCCCTACATCAAGGAGCTCCAGAAGTAGGCTCCCCCACGCGAAGTGAGGTTCGGGTAGACCATAAATTGACGTGCCGATTTAGGAACATTCGCAATGTAAACAAGAAGATTGTGAGTTTTGCGCCGTGCATTCCTGGCTTGTGCGCGGAGCAACCCTGGCTAACAATCATCAGACAAACGCATCCAAGACCGACTCGTTGCTAAACCAGAACCCGGGCAAGACACTTGAAGAGCTGGTAGCTGCCAGGATCATCAACAATGACCAAAAGGCCCAGATCCTCAAGAAGCCCGCCCTGAAGGCCCAGCTCGCCCAATACGAGGAGGCTCTTATCCAGTATCAGAAGGTCGATGAGCAGTACCGGACACGTTCCGCCTCTGACAAGGCCGAGTGGGAGAAGTCTCTGGAGAAGGTCAAGGCCGATGCCGTAGCTGAGGCCCAAGAGGGTTTCCAAAAGACCTTGAACGAGAACCTATTGCTTCTGTCGCAATTCTTGCGACTTGCTGCTTTCCGCCGTGAGGAGGCCAAGGAGCCCGAGTCCGACGAGAGCCAGGCCATTGAAGGCGTTCTTCTGGCCATCTACACCGGAGATGAGGGTGCAGTGAGCTCCATGGTGAAGTTGGTACAAGGATCTGAGGACCAGATCTGGAGCGTGCCTGGAGAACAGCTCCAGACAACTTGTAGGAGCTCCTAAAACTTCTGCTAGAGTACCCTTGCTAACATTTTTCAGACGCCAAGGTCAAGTCGCTCGCCGAGGAATCGAAGACGCCATTTTTCGCCGAAGGTACCCAGACTACCGAAGAGACCGAGCCGGAGAATGAGACCGAGAACGAGCCCGTCAACGAGGTTGCTTCTGACCCGACCATTGTCAACGCCACGGCAGGCGAGATCCTGGCTGAAGAGGCTGCCGCTGCTAAGGCGCCTGCCGCTGAGCCCGCCGCTAACGGCTTGGCCAACGCCAGTGTCTCCGACGATGCTGCGAACGCCGTTGCCGAGAGCCATTGGGACACTACCACTAAGGACGAGCTGTCCATGTCTCAGGAGTGGGTTGACGTAAAGGTTCCCCGTGATCCCGCTGAGACGGAGACGGGATTGACTGCTACTCCCGCTGCTGCCACGAACACTCAGTCTTGGGCAGATGACCACCCTGAGCCGACTCCCGAGGTAGGTTCTGCACTTCTCAGCTACAACGCTGCCTACAATCATGGTCCAACACTAATATGATGAACAGCCCGCGGTCGCTACCCCCGCAGCCGCTGATCCCAACGATGGATTCCACCAGGTCCAGCGAAACCGACCTCGCAACGAGGGTGGCAACTACCGTGGACGAGGCCGAGGCGAGTACCGAGGCCGTGGTGGCTTCCGTGGTGAAGGACGAGGACGCGGACGAGGCCGTGGCGGTGACCGCGGTGACCGTGGTGCTGGAGGAGCACCTCGAGGACGACGAACCGAAGAGTCGTAGAGCATATGTCGACATCCCGTGGGTAGACTCACAGCCCGCGTTTCTCCTTTCATCTCCCGGAGGCGACTGTACACCATGACATGGCGGCGTTTACCAAGCTACAAGTTACCTCAGCGAGACTGAGCGATGACGAGTGGCCTTGGGCTTTGCATTTGGGCTAGCTGGACTTGGGATTCGGATCCATTTTCCAGGGACGGGGTTTGGGGGGAGTTTCTTCTTAATACCTGTGTACACATTGGAGCTTCCTCCGTGCAAATGCATCATATGAGGCAGTAGGTACAGAAAAGGAATGTGAATAATACCCACCAGTAATGTGCCGTGTATGCTGCGTGTATTTGAAGAAGGAGATGACGCAAGCTTGGGTATACCAAGACGTAAGTGCGACTTTCAGGAGGCCTCGCGCCCTTATGGATGACCGAGGCTGACTGTAGACACTACGGTATATTGCAACGGAGCTCACGGAGGGACCTGGAACATTTCAAGGGTCTCAGAGTACTAAGTAGTACTAGTAGTTGACAATGGGCTAAAAATGCTATCACCTCTTTGTTCTTAACGGTAACTCTATTTAACAACGTTGACATTCCTTTGTTATCGACGTACTACTTTAATAGTAGTATTCATTATTCTATTGCCTAAAGAGTAGTTGAAAGCAACCAGTTCCAGGCGTCAATACGGGCCTGGCAAAAGTCATCGTACAGTGCGCACGTGCCTCCGAGCTGCGGTCGCGTGCGTATATTGGCGCGATACAGTGCATAAGATGCCGCTTTACCCACTGTATCTGCCCCTCGACTCCAACCAGCGGCCAATGTGATTTAGACTTCTCTATCGCGACTTTACGAGCTGATTTACCAGACATCGAGACTCGGCCTCGCTCAACCCGCCCGGTTTCTCATGGAGGCGTCACCGCTCACTCGCCAGCTTCCGCCGGACGTCTTTACGCCCAAGATCATTGGGCTGTACGAGTCGCTCTTCAAGGTAAGCCCTCGCAGTGTTGCAGCCGCAGCCGCAGCCGCAGTCGCATTTGCGCGTGGACCCCTGGCTAACCCCCGATCTTCAAGGTAACGCTCCCGTCTCCAACACCTGCGAAGCAGCTCCCCCGCTGATCAAAACCCCCGAACTAGGACGAGGATGACGACGAAAAGACAGAGGGCTTCTGGGCCGAGTTCTTTCTGCTGCGACCCGACCGCGCCGTGCTGAGGAGGATATTGAACGACATCACTTCGGCTGATGCGCTGTTCTTGGAAGGTCGGACACGGGAGCTATTTGCGAGAGCTATCGAGACTGTTAAGAACGGACAAGATGTTGCGAAGCTGCACGCGCTCGACGTGGGTTCTGCTGGTCAAGCTATACGGAACCTCTGCTAATGTCGCCTAGACCCTGAGCGTCTTCCTGTCATGTCTCCTCTCCAAGAAATACTCCCATCCGAGCTCCGATATCATGATTGTATTGGCTGGCCTCGATCACATCGATACCGCTTTCACTGAGTTTGTTGGGGCTTTGGAAGGGATCATCCGGAATGGGAAAAGCTGTAAGCTTCACGGGTTACCTTGTCAACTACTGATGCTGATGAAATGCGCAGTGGAAATAAGGTATAAAGCTGTCGAGGTGCTGTTAGTGGTAACGGCCGGGGCCTACCAGACGACATTGTTAACCTACCTCATCCAACGAGATCTATTCCCTGCGGTTATGAAGGTAAGGCTAATGGACGGCAATGCCAATTCTGTGCTGACCGCGTCCAGTTTATTCATGAGTCCGAGTCGAATGTCCAAGTTCTGGAACCGTTTACTCTTTTGGGGCTGCTGGCCAACTACAACAAATTTGAATTCCAGAACCCATACCAGCTTCGCTTGAATGATTTTGTCAACGAGGGTACTATTCAGAAGATCATTCGTTGTGTCGGATACACATGCCAAGCCGTGCGATCCCGCTACCTCGCTATTCAGGATGATCTGCCAGAAGGCTGGACCTTCAGCAACACGCTAAATATGATTGGGCTTGGTGCTATTGTTCCCGGGCCAAAGCCGGAGAGGAAGCCAGTTTACGACGTTGAAACCGCGAAGCAAATGTTTACACAGTTGTAAGTCAATCCCTCGCATGTTAACTAGTTTGTGGTCCGACAGCCTAACCAGAGCAGACCAGGAGAACATGCCGCGGTACTGCTCGCAACTTACGACTTTACGCACGCGAACAAGTTATTCTGCTTCACTCTGGTGAACCTACCAGCGGAAAAGGGAGAGGAGCAGCCAATAGCGAGCTACCTATCCTTAACCTCATATCTCCTTCAGCATGCCCATCTATCTTCTCGCGCTACCTACTACGCACACCTCAACCTCATGGTGTTTCGCCTTCTCGTCGAAGACCCTGTTATCTGCAAGCGTTTATGCAGTGAAGATTCCAAAGTGCCAGTGCGCCTCTGCCGGCAGCGACAGCCGTATGTACCGTTGGTAAAAGGAGATCGCGTCTTCGCAACCTCGGTTCTCGACACCATGGTTGACGGGATCAACCACAACCTTAGGAAGCGCTTGGATGTTGGTCTCTACACCCTTTGTGTTGGTATCATGCTGCGCATCATCTCATATCTTTCACGTTCAAGAACGCGCCTCAACTACCACTGGGGCGAGTTCTTCCGATCCTTATTGTCCATGGTACGCTTCCTCGCTACCTACACGGCAGACCTCAAGGATCTCCCACACATCGATACTCTGCTCGACCATGTTGTCAACCTCATTGCGCTCTCTCTTTCTGCCGGTGAGGCGTTTCTCCCCTCCCCGGCTGCATACGATGACCTGTTCTACAAGGTCGTCGAATCCGGGGAGATTCTCACCAAGTTCAAGGAGAACTACCGACTAGGAAACCGCCATAGCAACTCCATCGATACGCTCATCAACGTCAGCACCCATTACAAGCAACTGCTCTCTGAAGGGGGAAACGTGGCGAAGAAGAGCAATTTGACCACGCAACAAGTGACGGACGCGATAAAGTCAGGGTACGAGACGCTGAGCATCCAGGCCAAAGAGGGCCTAGATACGTGGGAGAGATACCGTGAGGCAGATGACAGATCGCTGTTAAAGAAAATGGCGAGGGCCGCTGTTGGCGACGTGCGAGCCATGGTTGAGCGGTAGCAATAGTGAGCCGCACAAATTGCTACGGGCGAATTGACTCGTGCTGTCCCTGAAATTTGATGTTTCACATTTGAAGCGCGATTCCTGGACTATCCAGATCACACTGCCGCTGCTTACACTTGCTTTGATCTTCGCTGGTAATACCGCCGTGTACCAAGGTGGAATGGCGGGACCTTTGCTTGGACAGGAGCTGGACTCTCCGCTGCGATAAATCAACGTTCTTGACTTTGAACAAGGGCGAGCAATGGTATATAGATGGAGAAATTCGAACGGGACATTAAGGAGAGCTCTTTAGGGTGATGCCAGAACCTAGGTAAATTTTACGGATTTTTATTGGTGACCTTAGCTTTGACGAACCTTGGTGTTGGTAAACATATAACCAGGTATTCCTGTAAAACTATTCCTCTGCCTTGATTCTCCAAAAAAAAAACTTCACCTTCCACGTGAGCAGAATTTACGCGAAGTCAGATGGCACAACAGCAAAAGAGGGCGGCTGAAAAATGTTACGGATGTCTCGCAGAACCTTTGACGACACGACGAGACCCTCTGATGCTGTCTCAAACAATAGGAGTGTTCTGCGCAAAGGAAGTAGATGTCGAGAACATTTACAGAACCAACCCCTTTGATCCGTAACCGCACGAAAGCTGGAGAAATGGGGCCAAGATCCGCCCCCTATTCTGGTCTGATGGCGATGCTAGCGAAGCCGCCCACGCAGCGTAGTCAGGAGAAGACGCCGTCGATCTTATGATTCTTGTTGTCAACTTCGTTTCGCTGCGGCTAATATTGCCTCACTACAACACGTTGCCAGCCGTTACGCGTCCTCTGCCCAGACGCCCTGTCTGCCATGACATGGCGGATGACATCGGCAAAGCGCATCTCCGTCCTATGACACGGCAGCGCGTATCTCCGCCCCATCAGTGGAGCTTGTTCCCCGGATCCGCAGACTCCATTCCCCAGATTCCACAGCTACGGCATGAGGGCTGAGGGCGAGCATGGTTCAAGAAACGATGTGTCACGTAGTTCGTTTCCTGGGGTCTCAGACCTCCAATTCCATGAGTGCAGCTTGTAGGGGAGCGGGGGGCGCGGGAAGTATACGTGTCTGGCCTGAAGAGGCACTTCACTTGAATGCTATATACCATTAAGTAATAGCCATATTGCTCTGCCTCTCGTCGACATATCTTGGTGGGGCGAGATCAGTAGGAACCTACCTAAGCCAACTGCTACTAGTAGTAGTATCTCCCCCAGCGCGAACAAGCTTCTAGAAGGGCGGCTAGGGAACCGAGGCGTGTTCCACAGCGGAAGTTGCGGCACTGCAGGAAAGGTCAACCTGCAACGTCGACACCATCTTGCAGGGCTCTTCATGGGTCAAGTTCCGTACGAGCCGCGCCATCGTGTTCCCTGCTATACCCCGGCCGGGGATGATGGTGTTGGTGCCGACCTGAGCTCCTCAATCTCCGAACT